>LJIJ01001872.1:0-34886 GCA_001718145.1 Orchesella cincta
AAGAAGAGAGAGAGGATCCCTGGAGACATGTAAAGGCTGATCATGCTTGTGTGACTTTTTCTTATCTTATTTATGCTTCAATCATTGACATATTATAAATGCTAAGTATCGACACAAGAACAACTAACAACACAACTTGTTAATGGACTCGCTACAAAGTGACAGTTAAAAACCGAGCAAAATGACATCGACCTCAGTTAGCCTCCAGAGGACATGGATAGGTGATCAAAATGAAAGAGATAATGCTCAAGCTTGGCTTTTGCCACCCCTGTGCTCAGAGTCAGACTGCTTCTATACAATACTTGTGCACATTTGCTAGTTACTCACTAGTGCTTTTGCTGAAGTGTAAAAAATAAGTATTACATTCGATATTATATAAAGTAATACAGATGACAAAACTTACATCTGTTGCTTAGTCAAGCCAGTCAAGCTTTAACTTATAATGGTTCTCAATCTGATTTAAAATCATGCTTTTAAATGCTCAACCAAATTGTAGTTGACAATGTAGCAAGACGTGCTGATAATGTTCCGCTGCAACGCTCAACATGCTTGATAATTTTGCTACTATGTTGGCTCTGATTATTTTTTGTCTAAATGTTAAATGTCAGAAAGAAGCTATGCTTTATTTGAATGAAGTGAGACCTTATCGCATAATGCGACGTTCTTAGAAAAGCAAAGAATAAACCGACGATGAAAGTCTGCTTGTGTTATAATATGAGTATACATGACATTTCAACACGTTCAAATTCTTGAGGTATGTTATAACCATGTGCGCAAGCTGATTGAAACGTCAGAATGCAACTTTGTACAGATTATCGTAATATACACGAATGTATGGGAAAAATAAACCTTAGCTGCTTTCCAGGATCAAATGTCGTGTTCATTGTGATAAAATACTCTGATAAATGACAACTGCTGAGGCTATGGGTACAAAAAAAATCCATGATAATGTTCATGCCACTGGTTTGTGGGTGCTTCATGGATATTTCTACAATAATTCAATCCAATTTAACTATTTTACAGAAACAGGAAATCGCTAGTACATGAGGACCTTCTAAAATGTAAGTAAAGTGTGCGGTTTAGTGGGTTGGAGATCCAAGTTGCATTAATATTCAACCATTTTGCGTAAGACTTCCTGAATTTACTATCGAGTAAAATTTCACGTACCACGACAGTCTATATTTGTCTGTCCATCACATCAAAAGTGCATATGAAAGCAATGTTCGCAACTTGAATAGAGTTTGTTTGTCTCATTTAAAACTTTGACCTGGTCTGCTCTGCTACCTATTTTTCAACTCCAGAATATCATAATATTCATAAGGAACAAGGAAAAACCGGAGCTGAGCCCCAATCACTGTGAAGACATTTATTATGGTCAGATGTGACATTAATATTCAAGAATAATCTTGGACATTTTTATCGTTCTTTTGCGATTTGGTTAGAATCCTTGCTAGTTTATCTGCTAAATATGTATGACTCTCTAGAGACGGCATTGAAAGGAGGAAGAATGGTTTTGACTAGATGAGTTTGCTATCGCTGTCAGTCAGTAAAAATAATCGTTTTGGGAGGCTTTTATAACTTTTCCAATCAAATGGTTTTTGGCTAGACTGTGTGCGCATTTATTTCAGTCAATTTCATTTGTAGGTATTTCATTTCTAGCCAATGATAATTTCATTCAGTATGCTTGGATGCATTGAGCACAAACTCTACCCACCCTGCATGTAGTACCTTTTGACTCGACGTAATTTTTGCGTAGATCAGTAAAATAGTTACGTCTACAAACTGGTACATGAATACGTGGATAACAAAACAACGTGTTTTTTTGCAAAAGGGAGTTCATGATTAAATGAATCCATCCTTCTAATTTGCATATTAGATAGAAACCGTCTGTTATCCTTTCCTGACCATCTGGATTGGCCTCAAAATTCCATCCTATTTTTTCCTTTTATTGGGAACAAGTCAAAAGTTTTTAGTTTCTGAATTGTAATAATTATCGATCCATTTACCAAAACAACTGGATGTCTGACCGTCACATGCAGAGATGCAACACCTGCGGCGTAGACAATGGTTCTCATGTCCAAACCAAGATGGATCAACATTTTTTAAGTTGATGTTAGTTTTTGCATTTAGTCTGAATTTAAAAAAATATTATAAATGCACTACCGCACTTTTTGGTCCGTGCGTGCATGCATGCATGTGCTTTCACTTTGTCGTTAATTTAGGCCAATTTCCATATTAATATAGCATCAAGTGTGCTCTCATTCAACGCCTGTGTGAGACATGATGGAAAACGTAATTTACAAGGTAGTTTGATGCTAATTTACGTCAATTTTCATTGCTAAACAGTGTTTGGGGCGTTTTGTGAATCCTGTCAGATTTATATCTGGACTTCTGGACACGAAGGTCCCGTCAGGATGATGAGATGTCCTTCGCTAATATAATTAATTCCCAATTCGCAGTTGGAGTTATTTAATCCACATGCCATGATTTCTGTTTGGATCTAGAATCTACCAAATCTACATAATATCTATTGATTTCCAAAGAAATTTATGGTACCCTGTTATCTTCTCCCAACAGGGAGTCACTTTGTCACGATTACGTTGAATGCGAAATTACAAAGCAGAGTGGAATAGTTTAACTATCACTTATTTTTTAGCATGAACACATTTGACATTCTAATGCGTTAGTAATTTCCATGTAACACCTTTGCATGATTGTGAATGGTAAACAACTTTGGTAACAAAGAAGCGGAACAAATAGATCAAGAAACAAGATGGAAAGATCAAACGGATCTCCTTGTGATGTAAAACAAACTTGTTCTATTAAGAAAAGGTAAAAAGTTGAAAACTACAAATGGTAATTTCGCCATGTCCTCTAAGCCAATAAACGTACGCAACTTTTTTATTGGATCGATAGTTCAAAGTTTTTGCCTCTGCTTTCTCCTACGCTTGTTCCGACAAAGATGGAAGGTAAGACCGCCTTCAGTAATTCAACGCGTGTATATATTGACACATTAAGAAGCTGCAACCTTTACAATTTCAAGGTAGTTAATATAAAAAAGCTTGACATTTTCTTACAAACCTGGCAAGCTGCCCACCTGGAAGTTAATTAAATTAGGCATGCAATGTTTTTGCAAATGAAAGTGTAATTAAAAACTTTTTTGGCCATGTGTGTTGCCATTTGACTGCAAAATATTTACTTTCTGACAATAAACACAGAAGGCTTACAAGTTGCTTACCTACTTTATTGACATTGCCTATTCTTTTAAAGTAATTTATTACTTTGCTTTTGAACAGCGTTACATGTATTATGCCGGATCCAGCGCTTCAATTTTATTTTGCTTTAATTTAGCTTGAAATTGGTAACAGTTGTATTGAAAAAATGGGTAAAATTGAGTTAAATGGAGTAACAGATGCGAGAAACTGTGTAATTGTGTATAACAAAGGGTTGACTTTTAAATAAAACGTTAATGTCATACGTTATTCTTGAAAGGTTATTCGGGTTAAATATTGAAAATGGTAACTACTACAAACTTGTGTGTTTCTCAACTACGAGGTCTGTGTTGGCTTGCAAGATTGCAGTGTTTGTGTCAATTAAAAAATGAAATGAGTTGGTTTTGGGTAATAATAATTGTAGTCAACTTTGAACAAAGACCAACGACCCCCTTCCTTTCCATTTTATCCTCAACAGTGGCATGCGTATTTCCTGCTCTAAATCACCTCACCCCACTCATTACCATCCTTCCTTGTCGAGTTGCTAGCCTCTAACATCTGAAACGCGTTTGCTCGTTTGTATCATCACATTTCAAAATTACTTGTTCGGGTAACTGAAATCATTGCAGCAGAAAATAGTGTAAAAATGAAGTCGTTGAAAGCTCAAAAAAATTGTAGTCACAAATTCACTGAGCTGCACTAAAATATTAATATGAGCTACGAATATGAAGAGTAGTACCTTTTAAAAAAAAGTGTACAACAAGGTTGAAGAGTCTGTGGATGAAAATGGTGTATAGCATAAACTTTTTCAAAGAAAATAAAACCTGCTAATCTTAACCAATTCATCGCAACTTTTTGCAGAGCCCCCAAAAGAGTACGGAGTTTTGGAAATCGCAGTGCTTATAGCTGGACCAATCTTTTTAATCTGCACATTTGTCGTCATGTGCTTCTTCTACTTGTGGCAGCGGAAGAACAGAAATTTCAAGCAGTTTCAGCACCAAAAAACTCCGCTGATGGATAAGTATCTCAATCCAGAAATGGAAGTCAGTGGTCCATGTCTCAAGGAGTTGATGTTGGAGATGACCACTAGCGGATCCGGCTCAGGTAATAAAAGCTATGTTTGTCATTAACAGCAAAAGCAGTTTATCTTTCCCATGAAAAGAATATGAATGAAAGTTCACATATTGCAGAGCTAGAAACACCTGCCAAGATAGGTTTATAGTCCACAATATTAAAACTACTCTAGATTCCTTTCTTCACTATTCGCTTGAGGCTTGAGTTCATAGAACCATAAAGAAAGTAGCTGGAGCATATTTCATAAGCATCCAAGCTTGTTATAAGTGGTTGAATCATGTGATGATAGTCATTGGAGGAGGGGATACCATTAGAAGGCTGGTATCATTGTAAACATTAATTACACAGAGAGACAGAGACACGGGGCTGGATTTGAGAGAGAGAGAAAATTCTTTAAATAAATGTTACATAAGTAAAAACGAAAAAGAAAATTAACTACATAGCTGGTAGTAAATGAATAAAGCTGCCATCTTGATTAGCTGCGAGTAATATTTGAATTTTATAAGACAGTTTTGTAGCCATTAAAAAATTCCTTCTCTCACATCTCATTATAGATTTATACTGATAAACGTCAAATCTGCAATATACAACCTCCTGCCTGATATTTTATGGACTTGGTTGTCTTGCACGCTAAAAAGGAAGGTGTATCATCGTTAGCTCGAACGGAATTGTAAAACTATTAAAAAAGTTGTTGAAATCTAACTGCAGATAAACAACTTCGTCATTAGCAGGGAATGTACAAAGCATTAGTATGGAAAAATACATGCTTGTTCCCAACTTTGCGGCACAAAGGATTTGATGAAATACATTTTGCTAAAGGTTCTTGCGAGAAGGGAAAATTGCAATCAGCAACTACCCAAGCGCTTTCAAAACACTAAAATGAGCAACAAAAACAAGGGACCGCACTTTCTATTCTGGATCCCCTCATACGACTCTCTGTAGCATGTTCTATTTCAAAAGTCCCCAAAGATACTCGACGCAATATGGTCATAAATTAGAGGAAGACGCGTAAAACAACGGCCGGTGACGGTCGTAAAAAGTTGGCCACGCACATAAAAATTTCGAGAGCGTTTCCCTTGCAAAACAAAGAGTAGAATTGCGTATGGCCATGAACCATACTTTCAGGGGAAGGTTCGTTTCAAACAGTTTAAATTATATACACAGGGAAAACAAACAGGGATGCAATTATACAACCATACCAAGGTTTGTTGCTTTCCATTTAACATTTAAAAGCGAATGTACGTTTAAAATTATTTGTTGAAATGATTGCGACACGCGGAGTTACTTTTAATTTCAAAATTTCAGCCATAAACGTAGACAACTTTTCAGAAAATAAGTTATGCTCGTAAATAAATTGGAAGCAAGAAATATGTTCAAATGCCAACTGTTACGAAATCCAAAGAGACTTCAAACTTCAAATTGTTAATAGGATTAATGGTCGTTGACTTTAGGGACGGCACAATATCTCCAATAATCGTGAATTTCATAGGGAAATAAAATTAGCTTTTGTCCAGAATCAAATGTGAGGTATGTAATGGATGCGGACGTGCGTTTTCTCTTGTTCATTCTGAGCACTGACTACAAGGCATGTGAGTGATGTGGGGTTTGATTCGTATGTAGTAGTATGTACAGTCAGTACAGGAATGAATCAAAGAAGAGACATTCAAACTTTGTGAAGAGTTTGCAAAATATCCTTTTTCCTGTGCTGATGCAGCAAAAAATACCGTCAACTTTTATGGCATGTCGTAAACTTTTTTACAATCGTAATTTACTCGAGAGTCGAATGAAATAGGTATGTTTTTGTACTTCTCCCATGAAATTCCATGGGAGAGAAGAGAATCACCCTGAAAAGGGGGCGCAATATTATTTGGGCGAATGACGTATTATGTGTAAAACGAAAAACTTCAAATTTTTGCCGACGATCCTTATTTCAAGCAGTACGTGATTGAAATACTCAAACAGCAAAAGATTATAAAGCGATGACATTGAATAGGAAACAGCATTATAGGCACAGTTTTTTAAAACTCATCTTAAAATAAGAGTGAACAAATTTCACGCACGCATTTTACTGTTTATGAGCCTTGTACTTAATTATCTTTCAAGATGTTTGTGGAATGCGCATGTACTGAAGATTCAACATAATCCTTATTTTTTTGGCATATTGATTTCAGGGTTACCATTACTCGTTCAAAGAAGCATCGCTCGACAAATCCAACTTGTGGAGGAAGTTGGAAAGGGGCGCTATGGAGAGGTGTGGCGTGGCCGTTGGAGAGGTGAAAATGTTGCCGTCAAAATCTTCTCGTCAAGGGAAGAACGATCATGGTTCCGAGAAGCTGAAATCTATCAGACTGTTATGCTCCGACATGAAAATATATTGGGATTCATCGCTGCTGACAATACTGGTAAATTTTCTAAGATTTAAACAGAATTCATTATCCAAATGTCCGCTCACAGCAAATGGTACATCATTATTATACTCATGCATCATTAAAATGGGTTGGATGCTGTTATTTTTTCTGTGATCATGGATTGTTTAAGTAATTGTGGCTATTGTACTGAAACATTACTACTAAGATTTCAATTTTGTCTTCTGAAAAACAGAATCACTGAATAATGTAAGAAAATAAGGGATACTTTTGTCATTTTATTCCGCAACATCCTTGAAATGAATACTAGTCCAAGTCTGACTTTACGTGGGATGTCCTTCGTTAGTGGCATTAACTTTATGATAAAGAAGCCAAGAAATGAAGCCTAACCAACCAGTAGATAATGACTTCCGTCACCGAGAATCAGATCATATATTGATTAAATCCAGGATCTAGTTAGTATTCAAGTAAACATCATATTTCCATTTTTGTTTGATTCAAAAAGCACAAAGGATTAACAAATCTACTTGTACTACCCACACGAAAACATTTGATCATAGTGATCCTTTCATGGAACCATTTATTATAGACATCTAAGGATTTCCTATCATAATATTACCGAGTTGAAGAAGCTCCATTTCGACTCATTACTTGATTTTTGTGAATCAGCATTTAACATACATGGGAGGTTGAAATGAGAGAATAAAAAAACACCTTCGAAGAGTAATTTAGTTTGTTCAGGTGGTTGACTCTGACGGGCCAAGCCAGCCACTATAATAGTCGTCAAACATGTCTCGCCAGAGAGTTGCATATCAGTTGAACAATTTGGCATAATAATAAAATTACATTTTTATATGACATGATGACACCAGAAACACTGCATGCTGCTGCACTTTTCACCAACCAACCCCATCAAATTCCTACAGAAATGTACAGTAATTGTAGTAGTCAAATATAAAAATGAGGTGTCAGCCATTTAGGATCTTTCGAGAAGTATATGTTGATGATTTAATTCGGTAGTCTGGTAAGAGATGCAGAATGTGTCAAGTTGAGAAAATGAAGTCAAGATTTTAAGAAAATGATGCAAATTTCATTTGGTCAGACATACAAATGTTTTTGATGGGATTATAAGTAGTTGTGAAATCATGCTATGGAGTGGTTATTAAAATTTATTATCAGATATTTGGTTTACAGATACAGACGCATTTATCATTGCTAACATTTCGGCAAAAAAGAATTTTGGAATTGGAATGGCTGAAATTGAGAAATAACATGGTTTAATATATTGAATGCTTTCAGATAGTGGAACTTGGACACAACTTTGGCTCGTAACCGACTACCACGAGAAAGGTTCTCTCTTTGACTATTTGTTTCGGGTAACGGTGGATCAAGTGACGATGATTCGGATGGCGCTTTCCATTGCAACAGGCTTGGCTCATTTACATATGGAAATCATTGGGACTCAAGGAAAACCGGCTATTGCTCATCGGGATTTAAAATCAAAGAACATTTTAGTAAAATCCAATGGATCATGTTGCATTGGGGACTTGGGACTTGCTGTTCGTTACGACACGGAATCCAATCAAGTGGACATTCCTATCAATAATAGGGTTGGAACAAAGCGCTATATGGCCCCAGAGGTAAGTGATAAACCTACAATAGAGCCAATTTTGGAAGTATATAAATTGGAAGTCCAAATATGCATACAAATGTGGAAACACTAAACACCTTGTTTCACTTTTAGGTACTTGACGACTCAATCAACATGAACCATTTTGACTCGTTTAAAAGAGCTGACGTATATGCCATGGGCTTGGTCTTTTGGGAATTGGCGAGGCGATGCAATGTTGGTGGTAAGTGTGGTATAAAAATAGTGATATATATGTAAATGTGCTACATTACGGTGTTTTTACAGCTGAACATTATTCCACTTTTACTTAAAAAAATGTGAAAATTTCATTTTGTACATTTGTCTAGCAGAATGATTTGATTTTTTTAACCTCTTTGTAAAGTTGAAGCATAATATTAAATACCTAAAACGTTGTTGTGTGGTCCCATAAAATGACGTAGATACTTTTCGCACATTCACACATACTCTAATCAAAAAATGATTTCCCCAATGTTTCAGGTATGCACGAAGACTATCAGTTACCCTTCTTTGACATGGTACCATCAGATCCTCAAATAGAGGAAATGCGGAAAGTTGTCTGTGTGGATCAGCAACGGCCTGTTGTACACAATCGCTGGCAGGCAACAGAGGTAAGAATAATTAATTTATGATTAATTAGCGCACACTTCCGCACAATAATTTATATATAGACGTTTATTCTCAGATTTCCTATCAAACTAGTACAAGGTTACATTTCACTAGTCATTATGACCAAGGCTTCCGTTAAGCCATACTTCAGCTACAGATTAACTACGTTTTGTTCAAACACACACAACAGATTTCATTCAGGCACACTTTAGCTCATGAAATACAGGGCTGTGGGTTTCTTATTGTCGTCACTACTAGATGCTACTATCATTCAACATTTATTCTTTTATCACGTGTTGAAAGTCACCTCAACTCGAGTTAGTTCGAATTAATTTGTAATACAAAAATGACTATAAGGAAAAGGCGGAATGTTACATTCATAATCTAGTTAGCAATCATACAAAAAATCTGTGGAAAAAATTATGTATTAAAACTCAAAACTACTTTTTTGATATTATGACATGAAAGATTAACCGTGAGCCGGCAAATTATAATTATAACCTCCGTCATTAACGTTGTGTACTAATTTCATTACAACAATTTTTAGTAATACTATGTTCCTGCACAATATTAACATAATCTTAAAAGGTAATCAGTCGATTGAGTAAATTAATGAATACATACTTGAGAAGATCTACCTATAATCCAAGTGAGAGATATAGCTACCTAACTAGTCTCTTGATCCTAAGATTGATAAAATATAAATGAAAATGTTGATGATATCAAGATAAAGGTTGAGTGCAGCAAAGATGTACTCTTCGGGGGAAATGGAACACTTGTGTTTTCCTCCAAGCATGAGCTGAGTGTCATAGACGAGGTAGAATGAGAACAGGAGCGCACCAAGGCATGCATACACGATGTGCAGAGTAGGAAAGGTTGTTTTTGGAAGAAATATGGTCAGGATTCCAAAAAGCATAAAGACAATCAATGCAACAAATAGTACACCGCCCATAGCTGTGAAATCCCATTTGGTCTGGAAGGAGAAAATTGTCAGAGCCAGACATACAGCTGCAGTGACTCCAACTGCAAGGAGTACTGATTCAGCCCTACAAAAATGGCACAAGAACACAATGTTATTCGAGTGTTTAGGCTTAGACCTTAAAGATAAACCATATAAAAACACTTACTTGAATGCACTGGAGAAGGTTCCAATCATAAATCCCTCTGCGATTGTGAAGATGGCCAAGCAGATGAAGTTTCCTGGGGCCTTTCGTCGCACACCTTCACAACAAGCTAGTGCAATAATACAACCGAAGTTGAGGGCGAGTGCGCCATAAAATATTCCGGGGTTTGCTCGAGTCCATAACTTTACATCTTCATTCATTACAAAGAGGGCGACGAATCCAAATGTAACTAGCAATTGAACCATAAGTATCGCGTACACTTTCCTAGAATTTGAAGAATGCCATATTAATTTCCACAATGGAACTAGGGTTATCGTAAAATTATGTATTATTCATGACTTTTAAAACATACCTGATAAACGCCATACGAATCGATTTATCGGAGAAAGTAAATTCATTTACGTCACTTTTGAATTCTGGGTCAATAAAATGACCAATGTGGGGAGGAGGTGGAGGAAATCCACCTTGTGGGTAACCAGCACCTGGTCCTGCAAATCCTGCTGGAGGTGGACCTTGTTGAGAATATCCTCCTTGCTGGGGAAACCCTCCTGGAGGTGGATAGCCTCCTTGTTGAGGAAAGCCTCCCGGTGGTGGATAGCCCCCTTGTTGTGGGTAGCCTCCTCCATATGGCGGTGCACTGGGGTTCGGGTTTCCACCTAATTACACAAAAAAAATTTAACTATTATAGATATACCTACGATCTACTGTTTTTGATTGTCAAGTTCGAAATTGACCATGAAATTAATAACTTACCAAACGCACCATAACCCTGTTGCTGGGAATTAAACGCCATTATCTCTGATATCCTTTAATTCAGTTTATGTGCTTTTCCTTCTCTAAAACTCTGCAAATAAAAAACAAAGAATTAATCACCCACCTAAACGGACAGTTAGTCATGCCATCATGATCAATGCAATATTTTAAATACGTACAAGTAAATTAAACCGTGCTGATATTAGAAATGACAATTTGACAAGAAACTTTTTAATTCAGACACTGACTGTCACTGACCAAATGATAACCTTCAAGACAGCAGAATAAAACCAACCTGTAGTGTTGCTTTTGAATGAAACGAAGAATGAAAATGCTTTCACGAGTCCAAACAAATAGTGACGTGTTGTGACTGTGATCACAAGACTTTCTACTTCCTACTTGTACGTTTTCGCTCACTACTTTGCCTTACTGCGTAGGTTTATATATGAACACTGCACTTACACACTGTCCGATTCGACGAAATCCGGGTGTATAAGAAGAATACGCAAAAGAAAGATATCTTATTTTGGCAAGAGCATGCAGTGACTCAGAGAGACCATGAGAATACAGAAGTTTTAGTAGTAGTTTTTCCACATGCACAATGGAACGTCCTCTTCTGTATTACAAAAAGGAAAATGCAACTCAGAAAATCCTAGAACAACCATAAGCCAGTAAAGCACGGAGTATCTCTAAATGACGTTGGATTTGGGTGTGCTTTGCCAACATAAAAATTCTGCATACGTTCCTTCCTGAACCAACATCCTATGTACAACTTTATTTGAGCAATTATTCGGCATTTAGAACTTCCATGTAAATAGCTATCAGCTCAGTATGATGAAATGCAAAGATCACAGGATCCGCAGCTTTGCGTTTGCCTACTGACTAATAATCGTATGTATAACTAATACTCAATTGGAGCGACATTATTGACACAAACGGTATAGCAGAACTATATATTGAATGATAAAAACTATAGAACACTTCTCTGTAACAGAACTGTAGGGTAAATCCTTCAACTGTTTCTTGGTATATGTGATCTTGGCATTTGAATGAATGAAAATGTTTGGAACGTGTATAACTGCGCACGATCCGTATTTCTGAGAAATAAGATGTTGGAGCAGAATCGAAGTTTGCAAATTTCATTTAGAATTGCTATACATTGAATTTGCAAATTGTATTGCACATTACACCTCCTGTTGTTGTATTGTACTCACCTTGTTAGTTCCAAATGCGAAACAATCAAATCAAAATTGCAAATGTTTTCGGAAATTTTCAGTCTGCTTACTATAATATTCTGACTTTACGTAACTTTATCCTCCTCGATATTATGCGCTTCTCGTGATACACTGACTTTTTATGCCAAATTCACGATTCCTCTTGCTATATTGTAGGCCCAAAACATTCCAGTTTCTCGTTTTGTGTTCTTGCCTTCTATCTCTGGTTACGTGTGTGGTTTGGGCAGATTATACAACCAAAACCATGACACCATGTCTATAAAGCGTATGCATTGCATTGTAACAATCTAGAATCCACCACCACCACCTGCTTATATAACCTATCACCATCATCGCAGTTTAATGTGTTTGGATATTGTGTTTTGTAATGTTGGACTACGTACTGTATGATCAGCAAAGCAAACGTTTATTGCTGCATCTATTTCCATTAAGATTAATGCATAAACAAGGTTACATGCGAGTACTCATGGCATGAGTCTCATGCTGCAAACAACTCATCGTCAGCATCATTGTTAATAGTACGTAATATAAAATGCATGCATAATGAACGAAGCCATATACGAAGAGCAAAATATTGTCATTGTACTTGCGTAGGGCGTAGAGGACGAAGCACTATAAAAATACTATATGAGCGAAAGTGCGTTCATAATATATCGAGTACATACAGTGGGGGCTGTGACGTCAAATCACGTGCCGCTACTAATGTTATAGCATTTAAGTGCTAATGTTAATGCTTGATGTTAAGAATGACTCATCCTTGCTCCGCTTTGTAAACAGTTAAGGCATACGTGGTATAGTTTGTTGGACGTCATTACTAATTGATTCAATATTTTGAGACTTGACATATCAAGTATCTGGCTGACTCATGAAAATACATAAATACATGCAACAATGTAACCTCCTTAAAACGTAAAATCTTGAATTGGAATGATAGGAAATCTGATTAAACTTGATGCAATGTTGCTTTGCAGGGAGCAATAAAAATTTTAAGACTCATCTCATGCTGATTCTTATCTATTTGGTTTTATTCCAGTCTCTGAAATTGATGTCGAAACTTATGAAGGAATGCTGGTACCAAAATGCGGCTGCTAGACTGACTGGTCTTCGGGTAAAGAAGACTTTGGCAAACTTTCTTCAATCAGACAGGAAGTATGATAAAATTGATGTCTAAAACTTTAGCACCACAACTCCTCTGCTCGATTGCACATTTCAGGATCTAATCTAATCTACACACTACCTCTGATTGTCTAATTATCCAGTTTGCAAAGATGGCACGCTATGAAAAAAGGTGCAGTGTAGTATATTAACGAAAAGATGTTGTTCAAATGATAAATTTCATTACTACTTTATTTAACAAATTTGTTAGGTATAAATCATTTTTATGTATTACCAAATAATAAAATATAATATGTAAGTATATTTTACGTCCGGTTAGATTGAGTCTGTTCTGTACTTTTATTTTTAGAAAGATTAAAAAAGGAATGATGTTGGTAGTTTTCAGTATGCTAACAAAACCTGGTTTGATGGATAGTATTTAACCGAAATGTCTCAGTTCTGGAACAAGTTCTCTCACTAATGTGAAGCATTACTTAAGTATGACCTTGTTGGATGATAATTTAACAACGTTTATGTTCTGAATTTTAAAGAGATAAAATCGTCGTTCATAATAATTATAGTTGTAGCAAAGTCGTTAAAAGTTGTCTGGCTTTTATAATGTTTTATTCATGAAGTAATTCTCGCATCTACCTGTGAAAATAATATAATAGTATAGTTATACAAAAAAGATAAAGTAACTATATATATATAAAATTCTTCATTTGTTACTTTCACTTTTTCGAGTGAATGACAAGAAAGCGTAATATTGAGTGAAAAAATATAGAGTGCTATGAATTGTAAACTCAAGGGAAAGAATCTTGCAAGCAAAGAAAATGCATGAGTGAAAATATGATGTGATCAAATCAAAGAATATCAGTTCTTATCGCTGCTGAATGTAAGTGCATTATCTAAAGTATAGTAATTAATTATTGGCTTGGAAAGATTGAATTTAGAATAACTCTTTTGATATGCATGCACGGGATCGTAACAATGAATTATTAGAGTAGGAATGTATGATATATTATGATGTTGTAGCTAGTTATAGTTATGAATACGTGTAAAAATACAAAATATTGTAAATATTGTACATATGATAATTATAATTAATATTTAAAACTTTAGAATCAAAGTCCATTGATGCTATATATAAAAATGTGTGTTAAAAATAATATTTCGTCATAAAAATACAGTCAATGTACCAGAACCCGGTTAAACTCATCAAAAAAAAGATGTAAAACACGCTGTATACTTTCTGTTGTTTGTTTTTATTATCAACACAACTTTCAATTTTGATGTATATTAAGCTGCAGCTAAGTTATATTTTGCTTATCAACCTGAGTCTGAGCGTTATTTGGTAAAAAAAAGTGACAAAATGTGAAGCAATGTATTAATCTTTAACAAAAACAAGTTGTATGGCCCGTAAAATATTATGATTGAGGTATTGTGATTCAAGGGGTGGTTCAGACGGATGCACAGGGGACTAATTTTGTCATGTTTTGAAAATTGTATGAAAGTTAGGTTAGCACAGCCAACAAGTTCTCCCGAGCTTTAAGCCTGTGTTTGGAAGTTTCACGAAGTGCTGTGGAAAGGATATGTTGTGTAAGACTGGATTGTATTTCTTATGGAGAAAATAAAGTACCCCGGAGAAAACTCTGAGGTTTCAACTAACGTGAATCAAATGATTTCTTCCGCATATTAATTATTATTATTATACTCGGTGGTAATCGTTATCGTGCATCTATGCTTGCCAAGTTTAAAAAAGATTGAATAATATTTTTATTTTCATTTTGAAAGATGTTTTTATGTATCGGCAAAATACATAATATAATTAACGCTAACAACTTTTGAGATAACAATCATAAATAATAATTGTTAATAATGTTGGATGTTGGTTTTGTTTGAGGAATATATGTAAATAAACAGATTTTTTTAAAATCTACACTACATACTAACTAACTAACTAAAGTTTCTGAAAATTCAAGTTTCTGGTTAAACAAAACTACAAAATGCCTGTTAATGACAAGACTAACGGTTTGTATTTGTAATATTGGTGAAAACAGCATACAATTAAAACAAATGACAGTTTACTGTACTCATTGTAGGTTTTTGCTAAAGCTAATACATCTCTATCACTTACATTTCAATTCACCTCATGGAATATCGTTTAAAAGATAGATACTATCTTATGTCTGTACCATAAATTGACAACTGTGGTCTGATGAAGGTATACCTAGATGTTCCCATGCTCCTTCACACTGTTAAAAATTATAACATTATAAATTTGGTTTTTTTTCAACGCATAATGGTATGATTTTATATGGAAAAGAATTACCTTTGTTGCAGCAAATACTGTGCCATTCTAATTTGACCTGGGGAACCTGTAATGGTAATGATTCTGTCAGAAGCTCCTGGTTGAGCTTCGTCAATTGTTATACCAGCTCCTGATTCAGCCCTAATCCTTCGTATTCTTGTTCCTTGTTTACCAATTATAGCTCCTGCAAACTAAAAATAAACAAACAAATTAATAATTATTATTAGAGACTAACATCAAATTGAAACGAGTATTTACACACATGACAGAGTTAATGTAAGAAGAAATATACCTCGTTTGGAATGGTCACTTGAGATGTGGTTTTCGGTTCTTCTGCAGCAAATCCACCTCTAGATTGTGGAGGGGGTCCACCATATCCTGGCCCTCCTCCAAATCCCCCTCCATTTCCTATTATTAAGAATAATTGCACATTTTCATTTTGTGTTTTACTTTCGACATGGCACTGCCAACGAGAGTGACTTACTAAATGACAGGCCTCCACCACGTCCTCCTCTGCCACCACCGCGGCTACCATCACCACCTCCACCACCCCGTCTCTTTCGTCCATTCTCCCTCGCCCACTGAAGCCTCGAGGGGGAGGGGGACCTCGTGGTACTGGTCCACCCATGGATCTATAGTGATCACCGCCTCCACGCATTTCACCAAAACCTCCATATTCCATAAGGCCGAATCGGTGAGTCATCATAATTGTGCGGTCGTAGCGGCTTCAACGTGGTCCTCTTGACGGGTTCTATAGTACGGAGTAACAACCGCTACCCCCCGATATTGAGGGAAGATGGCTATGATACTATGATTCCAGAGTAATTAAAAACTTTGCCGCGCATTGCTTATATCTTACCCTAATGGCGAGGAACGTATAATAGCGTGCGGAGTGCCGTTCCACACAGTTTTCTATTTGTCCAGCTTAGTTGCGACAGAACGCTCGTGTGCTTCTAGGAGCAGAACACTTGCATACAACTTTTGATTTGGCATTCGTTGGTCTAACAAAAAACATCAATTAAGACCAATTAATTTATTAATCGTTACATTTTCTAAATTTTTCTTGCTGCAATATTAAAGTTAAATACTATACCTCTCGAAGTTCTTTTATTTTGGACCCTCCTTTGCCAATTATACAACCAACTTGCGAATGGTGAAATAAAGCTCGCCACTTCCACTCCATCTTTCTCATCAGCATCCCCTTTTTTCTGGTCCTACAAAGTAACAAATTATAAATCAACGTTAGCTTCATATACAGATAGATATTTATTTCTTGTTTGTGTCAAATGTATTCTCACCTCTTGAATTAGTTCCAAAACTTGGTTCAGTACTGTCAAAGTAGTTTCCGCTTCGTCTGCAGATACGCTAATCAACCTAAGAAGTCAGAACGGAAGTAGATTAGTAATCTGGCACAGAGTTGACAACGTATTTTTTTGCCACACACCGTGACAAGGACGGAGAAAGCACTTTTCAGCATAATAGTATATCTACAATGTTACACAAGTGCCAACACAGAAAATTGAAGTTGTTTGTGGATAATCAAATGGTGATGCTTTTTATGAACGCAATATTGGGACAGGTGGGGTGTGATGAAAGCGTACAAATTACCGACACAATTGATACGATTATTTATCCCATAATGATGGTAGGGTATGTACTGTGCAAGACTTTCGGTTTCCCAATAATTATTTATGCTGTTAAACCACCCGTTTCCCACTGACATTCAAAAGTGAATATATAACCCCATTTTGCTAAAAAAATGGTTGTTGCTTTTCATCAGATACCACATTCTTGCTTAACTTCACATGCTGATTACTGCTCAAAAATGTTACCTAACTAAAAACGGACAATATTTGACAATTATTATTGCTATAAAGGGAAAGACTGATACTTGTGGAGTGGCGTAACAAATAAAACATTAAATAGTTGTATACAGATATCTAAATGGAAAAAGAATAGAGACAAATACAATTCACATTAAGTAAAAAATCAGTTTGTACAAAGAGAAGAAGAGGAACATGGTAGAAAAGTTTTGAATCTTAAATACTCCTAACATGAATGTGCGAAACATGGATTACCAATTAAACAGAGAAGAGTTTGATTTGCAAAGCTATATAAGTAAAAAACAATGAAAGTATTGAACTTTCTGGAGCTGAGAAATGCTCCAGTTTTTTTTGTATATGAGCTCAGAGTAATTACATCTTAAAATATGAAGTACGTATTAGAAATAAAATTTCGTCTATAGTAGGGTGGGCTTTACCGTTCAGGGCCGGGGCAGTCGGGGACTGAAATCGAAGCTTTGTTCTAGAATCGTGTGTGGTACAATGTGGCGAGAGGCGGGACACCAACAGCCAGAGAAGGGACCAAAAAACAGAAAACGGGACATCAGAACATTTCCTTATTAATTGTTTTTCCTTAGTTCAAAGCAATTTGGTTAAACAATTCTTCAACGCAGTATGTGTTCATTCATATTGATTAATTGCTGCTAAAAACTTGTTGAAAAATTAGAATAACATAATTTGCTGCATATGGGAGGGCTCTCCAGCAAACATCCACAAGGGGACAGTCTTTTTACTAACCTCCGACCGTAGTCTGCTTATGTTACTGCCTCCTTTTCCAATTACTGACCCAGCGACCTACGCCAACACAAAAAACACTTTGGTTAAAATGTTTTGAAATACGCAAGTATACTTATCAAATTGTCATGATATAACTTACTCGTGAAGGAATGAGAATACGTATTTCTTGTCCGAGATTCCGGGCCCTTTTATGTGGTGATGCCATGTCTCTGTCAGCCCCTCGTTTCATTACTACATGGAAAAATAACACGCCCATTCATGTTCACAAAGTTAATACCTCTCTGAATGTATCACCCTTGACTAAAATATCGCATCTCGTGTTTATATTATTGCTAAGAATCAATAAAACACGGCAATCAACACAAACGAAATAATGTCAAATGTCATGCGGCGAAAGGACATGGAATTTAGATATTTTTTTTCACATGGACTTTGTAAAACATGCTACACATGACAACAATCAAACCACCACCACCTTTTATCAGCAAGGGCAGTACTATAACGGAATGGCTAATAAAGTTGATAAGAAACTTTCAAGTGTTCCACCTCTAACTGAATTACTTTTTTTTCATAGAAATGAACGAAAATGAAAAAAGTTAGATAAAAATGAAATCGCTACTATTGCTAATACAACACTTACTAAGCTATTTGGCGTACGGGAGAAGTAGTCCCTCAGTACCACAAGATTTTAACAATACTGGCTCAAGAAAGCGGCGGAATCAACAAAGGAAAAGCAAATCAAAACTGAGAAGGGGATAGTGCAGCAGCTGTAACAAAAGGCAAAATTAAATGCTTATATACATGTACAAGTATGTAAATCAACTTTCACCAAACGAACCAAAAAAAGCAGAAATTATGATAATTTAAATTATTATTATTATTCTCGAACACTACTTTTTACTCAGGTCTATTGTAATTAGCTTCTCCATTTAAAATAAAAGGATTAGCTATGATACGGGTTATTATTGAAATATACTCTTATATTAAAATATGTAATACAGAATAATTATAACTTTTTTTCAGAATCATGAAATGAAAAAGGTTGAAAAGGAAGAAATTAGAAAAAAGAGAAAAAGTATCAAGATATTATTATTTCTCCTCATCTTACAAATTTGTTTCGTAAAAATTAAATATCACATCCATCAAAATATTTTTCCATAAGAAAATATGTTGGTTTTACATTAACGAATGTATATAATGTTTGTCATTCATGCATGCGTGTTCACTGCAATAATTATTAGTCACACTTGTTGACAAGTAAGTTTGAAGTGATTACCTGAACATTACAAACTTTTCAATAAAAACGGGCTGCTTTCGCCGGTGACCTCCCAGGTAAAATATATTGATGACACCAAGAAACTCAAAAGGTATTTGTGCTTTTGCTCTGATTCAGGTACAAGGGAAGCAAAAATGCTTCACGAGCTCGTTGTCTGCAGGTTTATCACGACCTTTTTTAAAATTTCCAGCATAAATTGCCTGTGAAGCTGATGACTCTCGAAAAACATTATTTTTTTGATAACTTACCCAATTTTTATTTTTAAGGTGACAGATCTTTCTTCAGTTTTGAGTCAAGTCAGCTTTGAAAATCAAATAAACTTAAATTAATAAAGTTGTTTGAATGTTTATTAAAAAACTTGCTGAGACACATTAAACAACACCTTGCTGTCACTTAATTTCCAAATAATAGAATTCTTCTTCTTAATACACTTTCTTACAGAAGCTCCACTTTAAAATCATGCATAATTAAACCCAAAATTTTGGTGAACTCACCATCTATCTATATAAACCAGTGATAAAAAATGTCCTCCTCCTTCCCACACGTGAAACACTTCTTACTTAAGGAAGTTGATAACAAGTCCAACTTATCAAAGAAGCACAAGGAACTACTCTAATACTACTGTAATGAGCATCATCACCTTGACTTAAAAACGCACTTATTCCAGCCATCCACCATAAGAGTTTGTGTGTGTATTTACACAAGTAGCACTAAAAATGCTACTCAAATGTCTATTCAGGAAAAAAATGCTTTCCTACAACTCACTTGGCTCTCTTATGTACATTTACTATACTTGTGAAAAACAACAAATGACGCTCCTCGTCACTCACTCAAAAGGCATGGACAAGAATACACATAGTACATCTCCAATATATTACGCCAGCTTTTACACTTTGAAGTAACTAGGTACAAAAAGGTATACAGTTCTGCAGACTTTTTTTTTACAATACGAATACATTCACCTAAATACATAATGGACAATGTATGAGAAAACCTTAGTAGATATGCCTATCCGTTCTTGGTTTGATGCGTCGCAGGAGGCAATGGTTATGTTTGGCAAGTACCGAATAAGGTGAGAAAATGGTTTTGATAGGCGACTTTTTTATCCAGAATAAAAGAGGAGCAGGCAGAAGAGTAGAGGCTGAAATCAAACTGAGAAGCCGAAGAAGGTTGAAGTGAGTCAGTTCAATAGAATGAATACATGAAGCAGCCAAAACCAAGTTATGTGGAAACTCAAGAGGGACCAGACCAGGGAACGGCAACGGCTGCTGAAGACAAGAGTATTATTATGGGAGCAGAACGGGTTGCATGCTTCGTAAGTAACATGCGGTTGCTGAATGAGCGTCTTTTTTACAAACACCAACAACGCTTGGGCCTGTTGTAAAATGTGATCATCTTTGCATAAATATTGTCATGCATGAGCTATGCTATTTATTTGGCTCTTTTCCGTGAAGGCGGCGTGCTAAGTTTGGAGCTGGGAAGTTAGTAGTAGAAAATATATATGTAATGAGATCGCTTGTAAGTTGGTATGATTTTTATAAAAAGAAAGTGTTCATAACAAATCATCATCATCATCATAGGAGAGGCTAGAATTTTTGTAACATCAAACATTTGCTAGAAAATGATGTAATGGAATGGGCTCTCATAAAAATATATAGGTTGAAATAATATATGCACGGATGGACTGATATATTCCAACGTGATAAAATGGAACGCTACAATGACAAGCCAACCAATTTACGCCACATTCAACATGTTGTTATGCATGATAAGAGCGGAGCAGAAAGGAGAAAATAAATTTTGAGAAATCTAGATCTGTCCACAACATGAGGTTCTTGGGTTGATGGGTGTAAATAGTACATGGCTCATGAGGCAAATCAGTAATGCTATGCATGTTTGTGCTTACTCATCCTTATCATCAAATATCAAGTGGTTAGTGTTAGTACTAGCTAGTAAATAGCAGTCAGTAGCTCGCTGACGCTGCCCTCGTCACTCGTGAAAACTGGTAATGAATATGAAATGATATTATGAAGGAATGCAAATGAACTGAATTGGTAAGGGATGAAATATTGTCTCCAATTTGATCTTAATACCATGCCAAAGGATGACGGAGATCGCTTTCTGAATCTGAATGATGAGCAGCCATGTTATTGCAGAAGAGGACAAATTTGTGACTATGATTATTTTCAACTCGATCAAATAGGAGAGCTCACTGATCATTTATAATCATAACATGATCTTATAAGAGAATGGTATCCAAAATGTACGTGATTTAGGTTTTGTTGTGTCAAATGTTTTTGAGATGCTCATATCAAGTATATTAGATGTTTTCGATGTTGAGAAAGGCACAACTTTTGATGATGAATGAACGAATCCAAATGAATTGAGCAGTTGATGATACAACGAATGACTATGCATAATTCGAAAGAGAAAATGCCAAAAAGAAAAAATTCATAAAACTTCCACATGGTCGCATGACACGATTGGTTTTTATTATTCAAAATTACACATTAGTTATATTTATTCAAATAAGAATTTGTTTATTAATTAGCATCCACACAACCAAAGTTAGCTTACAAAATTTGCAACCACATTTAACTCATGTAGAAGGCACGTTTAAAGAGTCTTGAAAGTTTTAACCTAAATTATAACAGTACAACACGAAAATATTTTTATATGTAGATTTATCCTTACCCATTTTAAAAATTTAATCCAATGATTAATGATGATGTGTCGAAATGAACAAGTGTTTTCAGCTAACCTATTTTTATTAAGTAGATATATGTTAAACATACTGGATCATATTCATTACTTACACTAAATTAACAATGATAGGGGTTATGTGATAATATTGTCATAAATATTCTGAATGTGAACACTTTTATATTTCATAGCTTCAAATTGTACACTAACGACACAATAATTATAGTTAATTATTAAATTGATGTGATTAGACTTAATGCAGGACTAGACTCGTAACCCAATGTTGGATGTGTGTGTGTTTTCATCTCTTATTTTCGAGATATCAGTTTGCATGAACATTTGGTACCGTATTATTACTTAAACAGTAATTTTATTATATTAAAATATTTTATGTATATTTTATGCATTCATTTTCACACTATCTATTGAAACCTCTATCAATTCCCCTTTTTAACTGCTCAGTGGCATCATTTTCTTAAAATGAATGCATGGCTTTTATTTATTCTGACGTCTTATGTAACGAAATGGCACGAATTAACACTCAGACTCGCGATTAACTTATACATTAACGAATAAATGAACAACATTATTGTGTATTTTTCTAAAGGTTCATAGAACCAGAACCAATTTCGGAACAACATTAAAGACATGGTTCAGACCACATGTCTTCATAAATCTTGTCGCCATCATCGGCATTCTCTGATTTCTTTTTTGCAGACTGCACAGGAATTCAACATCTGTATCGTATTCCCTGTTGGGGTGCCTATGTAAATTATTATGTATTATTATTTGCAGACAAAAATGTTGTAGAGTGAAAGTCGGAAGCAGAGAGGAAAAACCCAACAAGTGAAATTGAGTATGTAATTCATAACAGATGAAACTCCCATTAATACAATAACCTACTACGTAAAAACGACAAAGGATTCTTCGGGCAATCTCGGATATTTGTAATTGTCACACAAAATGCACTCCAATCTGACTTTAAGATATGGGATTATTGCAATGAAATAGATGCATACCACCACCACGAGAGGTGTTCGTGAGTAGATTAAACGGAAAGTTTTTTCTCAATTCGAAACGAAATTTTGTTGAAAGATTTTTTGCAGAAAGGCAGCCCGAAAGAATTCATGTACAAGAATTGGTTAGGAAAATCGGTTCTCAATTAAAATTTTAAACAAGACCTCCAGTAAAATGTTTACTTTCAATATTGTAAAAAGAATGTTTATTGCTGATGCTTATCTCTAGAGTTAAGTTGCTCCCCATCCACATATATATCCCCTGTGAACTCGGTTCGTTGTGTTGTGTGCATTAAAAAATGAGACGCGGTTGCATATTACGCTAAGTGCAAAAACTAGAAGACCTTGGCAGTTGATGAATGACATGAATGACAATCGTTACATACTTTCCTATCAGTATATAACCCTAATTTTGATGTCACAGAGAAAAAGTACTGAATTAGCACTGATTTAAACTCTTTTTTTTGTACTCACACAACATGTACAGTCGTCAGTAGTGTAGCTGGTTTCTTATTGGATTATTGGCCTTCCATTATTTTCACGAATAATACAATAAATCTTTTTTACAAACTGCAGATTGCTTTTACCAAATATCAAACCACAACCGCATGAAAAATTATAATGGGATCCAGAAAAAAACGGGAAATCATGAAACAATTATTATTATCAGCATTTTTTTTAAGTTGAAGAGGCACTTGCAGCACTAGCAGCAGGTTCTTCTCTCAATGGCATAATTCCTGTTGGCTTCCTTAGGTTTCTTCCTGCAGCTGCCCTCATGGCAGCAACTGTGCACGAATGCTAATGTTGCTTTTCACAGAGTTGGGGTCATAGCCAAGTCTCTCAAACTTGAGGGATGATCGCTTTTCCCTCGCGTCAGAAAGTCCGGATGAAGGCTCCGACAAAACAGCGCGCCGAAGTACACCCCCCTAACTTTCTCCTGATCAGCAGCACGATCACGACGGAGGCAGGCGGTGTAGTCAAAGTTTTTTAGTTCTGGAGCGTACAAAGGCTCATCAAGCTCCTTGTACAGGGATTGGACACGGTGAGCAGTCAGACTTGTTGGGGTGTATACCCGCTCAGCACCCCCTGAATAAGAAGCTGTAACCAAACGAGATCCTCCACGACGTCCTGACGGCCGGAGGGACTGAAGAAATTGATCAGGTTCTTCATCTAAGGTTGGAGTTATGGGTCGGATTGTTGACCTATCTGGAGGTGGTGCTAAGTATCTAGGTGTTAGTGACCTAGTGTCGTAGTCATAGGTCCGCCAGAAATTGGTGGCACGAGCTGGGCGCGTTGAGCTGAGTCGCTGAAGAATGGAGTCAGCATCTTTCCTAATTTGTCTTGTGGTTGCGGAGAACGCTTCCATTTCAGGGGAATCCTCATCCTCTAACAGACGGGAACGAGGACGGCGAGGTGGGGGAGCGTAGTCTTCCCTCATCATCCATGTCTACGAGGGAGTAAACATTTCGACCACCGGGCACTGGTACAAGCCTTTGACCAGGCCCTAACACTTGTTGTGGCACTAGAGTGTAGCCATAAGGCACCCCGCTGGTGGCCACTGAAAAACCCATTTAATTTTGATGAAACTCAACTTTCCCCAATTTCCATATACAACAACAATGGATTGTTTAGTATTATTGTTGCACAAAAAAGTCTTACCTTGATACGGCAACATGTTTACCGACGTAATGGGGCAAGCAGGCTTAAGCACGGTTGATGGTCTTTGCAGAGAAAATCCGTGTCTTGTGAACCGAGTGTCAGGACAGCAGAATAAACCCGGCTGCTAGTGAAACTGATGGGATTATCCATTTTTTTCCTATTCTCTCTCTCTCCCTTACACAACTTTTCCTCCTATTATTTTGGTGGAGGTGGGGTTTTACCTACGTGCATAGTACATACAAACAATGCATTCATATTCTCAAATTCACAAAACGGAAGAGGCTTCCTATTCGGGATCATTAGAAGCTCAAAAATTGTTTACTTTACCATGCTACATATTTATATACTTTGTGTGATGTACATACGTTGGCTTTGGCAAGAAGATGCTGACGCTAAGCGGAGCCTCCAAACTTGGGATACACAAAAGGTTTGTCTGCACCTTGAGCCGGGCGTTCGTATTTAAGTTAAAAAAGAGGGCAAAAACCGTTATATTGTCGCTTAAAAGCACAGAAAAATCTGTAGATTCGGTTAAAGGATAACAGTAAAACAGGCGCTGAATGAGAATTTTTAATGGGAAACGAAACTATAGTGTAGATTGAAGAGCTATAAAATTGTGGCTCTAATGCACATCCGTTTTTCCTTTCTGGTAAAAACTGCAGCACTCGCTTTTCTGTAGTTCATGAGCCAGAACTACAGTGGCTACGTTATGGTCTATTGTGTATTGTATTGTGTTGTTTTTTGTGTTGTAATGTATAAACTCACTCGCAAATTAAAAAAGCACTTCCAGTGACAAAAAATTAACTACACAAAGGTAACGGGCGGAACTACAGTAAGATGGGGAAAGTACACCTTTGCATGTATTCCAATCGTGTCTTAAGGATGTACAACCATATTTACTTAAGGTAAGGTAGAGAAAGACAAAAAATAAACCGGATAAAGGATGCCAGATGCTAAGTAAGCAGCACTAATGGAATTACTTTTTTGAAATCGTCGTTCGTGTTAAGGTAAACTAAGACAAAAAGAGAAATGGAAACTCATACGTACCTACACTGCTACAAATAATATATCCACTATTCTAATCGCAGCGAAAGACGAGGAAGTGAGGAAAATCTAATATGCGAAAAATGTAGGATGAGGTATACTACCACTATATACAGTGAAGAACAATTATTAGCAAGGAAAGGAACTAGTAAAAAGCAGAGGAGATACGATACGGGTATAAAATCTTGCGTTCGGAAAGCAGAGCTCTGAAATGCTTTTGAAATGGCATTAACGAGAGTTAGTCTCACCAGATTTCAAAACCGAGCTGTAGGAGATATGAAAAAGAGTCTATTATATATATCTTATCACCAGTTTTCAATATTATTCTCTGCAGCAGCTCTACCTACTTTCATGGCCATTTCTTTCCTCTTTTTTCAGCCGTCACCATCATCATCATCTTCTTCTCAGTCAGTGGGAGCGCTCTATATAAGAGTTTTGCCGATGTTATATGTGACTGCAAATGAAACCCCCGTCTGTGTGTGTATTCGGCTCGAGCTTAGTTCTCGAACTAAAAATCTTTATTTTTACTCTTGGCATCCGTTCAATTCTTACTTT
Source organism: Orchesella cincta (assembly GCA_001718145.1). Lineage (NCBI taxonomy): Eukaryota > Metazoa > Arthropoda > Collembola > Entomobryomorpha > Orchesellidae > Orchesella > Orchesella cincta. The sequence continues at coordinate 26,257 of LJIJ01001872.1, forward strand.
TATTTTGGGGCAAATTTCCTCGCTGAGCAGCACAACCTGTGGTTCACAATGAAGGCAACGTAAAAAATGTGCTTACCTATATATCTCACTAGCTTAAACGCTTATATATATCTTATATAAGCTTTTAAGAATGAATTCGATTTCCACTAGAATAACAAAATAAAAAAAATATGAAAAAAAACGGAAAGTGAGAATTCACTGCTCCAAACAGAAAAGTCTATTGTGCAGCAGCAATTTGTTTGTGATGAATCTCTCTACCATATACATTTTCTCAGTAATCCCCAAGCTTTTTTTCAATCTGCACATCTCATTTAGTTGAGTGTCCTACTATATGCATCATTTCGTGGATTTCGTCTTCAAAGGTTGAAAATTGCACAAATGGAATCTGAATTTATAAGACTGGGTCTGGTCTGTCTCTATCTATCGTTGGTATGATAAGTATTTCAGAAGTTAACTGAACTGAGCTGACTCTTTGAGTTAAACCTTGATTTGGGTTCGAAAAAACGCTTCATCTGGAAGTTTCACAGTCGACTAGAGATATTCTATCCGTTTCTCTCTCGTTTAACCTTTTTACGTCTTCTAAAACATTATTATAGCATACCGTTGAACACGAAATTTTATCGTTGTTTGGGATTTAAAACAAGAGCATTTCACCCATTGACTGCAACCATTTCTCTAAGCCCATCGTTTACCGTTCCTTCCAGCTTGATCCTGTTTTGTCTAAGTTTTCCACCTTCCTTTTGGTTGGATCATCGTCATATTCGTCATGATGATGATGTCGTAGGTGTCTTGAGTTACGTTCAAGAATATTATGCCGGCTTCCTCATGAGCTCACGTTTTTATGAAACACACATGTCTCCCGTTTGTTTCGAATTACTGAACACGCTCAGGATCTAATTTATAATGATATTTGAAAAAAACGTCGAAGGCTCCATGCGCCTGTCTACCGTGATGTGATATACATATTATGACTACTCTGGCAAAAAATCAACCTGTACAGCAGCAGCTACAACTTGGCCAGGAGTGGTAATGTGATCAGAACAAGCTCACACACCGACTTCATGTTATTCCACTACGAACGTTAATGATCATGATGACATTATCGTATTTTGTTTTCTCTAGCTTTTTCTTGTTTCTCTTCCTGTCCTGATGGGATGAGGATATGCACTTTTACATGTAGAATTGTGTGTTCTGGCACTGCTTACTCCGTTTACTAAACCGCAAAAAAGTGCATAGGTGAGTTGGTGAGTGCGCATTTAGCAAAACGCAAATAAGGGGAGAAATGAAAGGGAAAAAGGAGGATACTGAATGCTGCTGCTGCTCCACACAATGAATTTTCATGGAGTTTTTTTGTGTGTTCTCCCGTCATAAATCTTTTTGAAGTCTAGCATGATCATCGGAATTACAATTGTTCTCAGTACTCATATCGTTAACAATGATTTGTCAGGCTGGTGCTGGCTTCCAATGAGCTAGTATAAATTGGCTATTCCAAGTGCATGCAGCATACTACCATCACCTAAAAGCTTCTATTATCTTTATCTTACATTTTCTTTTAAAAGTTTCCCATCTGGTTTTGAAACAGAAAGGATTGAGTTGCTTTTCATATTCTTGAGATTTTTTTTTATCCGATGAGATGAACTGATGGAAAAAAATACTCCAGAGAAGCAGCAGTTGCTAATGAAGTTTGCAGATGTACAAATTATAATGAGTTGCAATAAAGGAAGATAGATACATTATGAATTGAGCACCATGTCTGTTGTTGTTATCATGAATCATGTTTACAACTCTAAACGTCCAACAATAAGTTGACTATCTAAAGCGGAAGTCATTTCACTACGGATGGCTGGATGAATGAAGAGCATTGTAAAATATGGATGTTTTTTCGTTGAAAATACATAATAATATCTCATTTCACATACACATACTCAGACGAACAAGGAAATTTTGGGACATGTGTGTTTAAGAAGAGCACAGATCTTGCTCCGCTTTTTGCTTTTGACTTTCCAGTTTTCTAAACATGCAAAGGTCAAATAAGCAAAGCGTCTCGGTTAATTAAAACCGACTTTTTAGTGCTAATCTCTTGTGTATTATTATGCTTGATCTGGTTGCGATTTGTTTGTAGTTAGCGAGTACATAAAACAGTTACGAATGTCTGATGTGAATACATTTTTCATGCGTGCTCAACTAGCCAAGATTTTAAGATACAAAATGCGTTTTCATGTCGCTGCTTCTAGGAAAGTACAAGATAGCTTTCTGTATCATTTCACTTTGGTATTTAGGTCGCTGGTCACATCGCTGTCGTTTGCTTTCGCAACTGATCATCGGCAAGTTGAGAGGATTTTCCATTTAAATAATTCTATTTGGCCAATTAGACTTATGATTTAAGGATTAGAGCTTCACATAATATAATTCATAAAAATGAATGCTTATGTAATTTTTTCCGAGACAGCTCTCCATTTGAAAGGCCGTTTACCTCCTTTACTATATATCCGCAACTGACTGATTTGAAGACTTTTAAAATTGACTTGTTTTTATTTTTTCTTGTTTAAAAAAAGTTTTATTTTTTTGTTTTTCTAACATTACGCCTTTTTAAAGAGTGGTCTGGCCTGAGTAAATGCAGATGATGACAGAGAAAACATGTGGAAACTGGCTGGCTGTCTAACACAAAAGTTAAGAATTCTCCGCACCACTGAAAATGATTTGTCAGCAGCTTTAATATCGGTCATGTCTCTCAGTTTGTGGCGTTTTGACAATTTTATAAATAAAGCATTTTACACTATATGAGCTTTGATTTTGATGTCTTGAAATGAACTTTTCACCGTTAAAATCAACAACTTTTTTCTTGAATTTCTTGAACTTGTCTAATATAACATTCAACCTTCTCCTGTCATGTCAGTCGTCTTTGTTTTGGGTGCCCGGTTGAAAAAATGTACCTTATTTCTGAAGTTCCGCATGATGGCATTTCCGCGTTTGACAACCAAACCTCCACGGCCAAGGAAGGTAACAGAAATATTATTAGAAATTGTGTAATCCTTATTAGTTAACTCCCAATCAAGTTTTCCAAAAATATTACACCCAGCTTTACTTCAGCATTCAGCTTAAGTTGGCTTTCATATTATAAGATGAAGCAGACAAATAGGCATGAATGCCATCCTGATATATTTATCTAGCGCAACGAATTTGATTGATCTGTGTGACAAGATTTGGCAGACAGGCATTGTGTTTAGGAAAAACAACCGATTTCCATTGACGCAAGCAAAACTACATGTACATGAGCGCGTATTGCCTCAATACAGATGGCATCAATACCAATACGATACATATTAAGCTTGCAGAACACTGCTTGTATGTTTGCTAATACCTGTTAAATTCCAAAGACTCAAAATGTGAATTCTCCAAGGACCACAAGAACAAAGATTTTTTTTCTTGATTTTTAGTGGAGCCCATTTCCTTTTCAAAGGATTTTTGTTCAGTCTGCATTACAAAATGTTCATTTTTCCTTTCTCAAATTTCAAGAAGAAGCAACGAAACACTCATGACGCATTTCAGGTTCATGTGAGAACAACTATTGGGGATGGATGCGATCATACAAATGCCGGATTCCAGAATGGGCTTTTCATGCAAAAATTCTTTCCATGCAATTAGTCTTACTTCCTCTACTACTTTTTGCCAAAACTGAGACTCAATAAGATGCAAGAAAAAGGGATCACGCTATTGAGACGTTGTTTTATATTACGACTCGATAACTTTTGGTGTAATATGAGATATAACTTCCGTTTATTCACTTAAAAATGGAAAAAAAATGTTGTAAAACAATCTATCTACAACCAAATCGAAAGGGTGTTCATCAATATATCTCTTAAAAATTCCCCAAACTTACTCCGACGAAGAGAAATCACGTCCAACAGAAATGATAAGATCTTCCTTGCCACAGCAGCTCCGGATTCGTTTAGGGCGATTACTAATAAAAAAGGATTGAGTATTTTCATATAGCTTTTGTCATAAAATTGAGTAAAATTGAAAAATCCGTGGAGGCATAAACACAATAATTGCTAAAAAGAATCGTTTGGAAAATATATGTACAATAAAATACCCAAAGCACGAGTAGTCCATATTATAGAATATAATCGTCTTAAGTGTTTTGAGGCAGGAGGCTCATATACTATGGAATGATAATAAATATACATGTTTATGTATGTATGCGTGAGAAAATTACATATAACACACAGTATAAACTCGTTCCCATTTTAGTACTAGAAATCTGAAAAGGTTAAATGCTTTAACACGGTTGTCTACAGAGCTAATATATTTACAGCGATAGCTCTACACACAGAAAATTATAGTTTGTCGCGTCGCATGATTTTGACAGGCGAAAGTTTCAGCGCAAGAGCATCGTTTTTTGAATTTCAAAGCAATTTTTAAAGTGGGGTGTGAGTAACGGCAGCCCAACCTCGAAGCAGGGGATTTCTCGAGACCCGCTCCCAATGGTCTCAACGTGGAAGCGATCTTGAGAAGCGCTTCGGATCACAAATTTTACGTCATCAAACAGGAATGCTGGCTTGAGCATGGAGTCATAAAATACGCTTGTAATCCATCACCTAACCACATGAATGAAACATTTTAAATATCCAAATACACCATTTAAACTTGATATTTTTATGTAAAGAATTACGCCTCACATTGAATTCGTCCCATTCTGTGCAAATCACGCGACGGCATGAGCACCGTTTTGCAGCGTCATAAGGGGATCATTCATGGATTTTGATAAGCTCACGAACACGGTCCGGGATCATCGGTTACCAAAGGCGAAGTTAAATCTGTCATTATTTGCTTGTGCCTCAACCTAAATAATGATAAGATCAAGTTCAGTAGGCAATTTCATAATCGTATTGGCCTCATCATTAATTGAATAGCCATATGCATGCATACCTTTGGATCATAAATTGTGGCAAATTTGCACCTTCTTCCAAATAAATAACTTGCAAACGTAAATGGCAGGAGATTCTCGAGTATCCCCAGTGTTTTTCTTGAATGCGAATCCGAATATTGCCAAATGCTGTCGGTAATAGGTGTTGAACAGGCGCAACAATTCTTCCAGCGAAATCTCGATTTTGATATTCATCATAATCAATCACCTAATCGGAAAACAGTAGAATAAATTGAATAGAATAAATTAAGAAGTTGAATTTTATGAAAAAATCAAATTACAAAACAACCTTTTGCCAATAACCAGCAACTTCGGGCAAGTTAAGGCAGTGCGCATATACACTAAATTAAGCAAGTCTTTCTTGAAACAGCTGCCTCCAAAGCCAACCGAAGCTTGCAAAAACTTTGGACCAATACGAGAGTCCATTCCTACAGCTTGGGCGACTTCCGAAACATCAGCTCCTGTGGCTTCACAGAGAGCGGAGATTGCATTGATGCTTGAAATTCTTTGAGCTAGAAAAGCGTTTGCTGCCTAAAATTTATAAAAAATAAAGCGCATCTACAATAAAGTCCACAGTTTGCACCATTATATTGGAGTGAACATTAGTTACGCAGCTTGGAAAGCTCCGAAGACCAGGTATTTGTCGTAATAATACGATCTCGGCTAACCCAGTGGGAATATACCCAACAAAGTTCCTCAATAGCTTGCTGCCCTTCAGGTGAAGTTTCACCTCCAATGAGAATACGATCAGGATTAAGTAAATCTTGATCGCAGTACCCTCTGCCAAAAACTCGGGTTTGAAAGCACCTTTAAACACCATCAATTCATTTTTATCATAACTTGAATTTTCAAGCAAACAATATACTTAATTTATATAAAAACCAAGCATAATGGTTACTTGAAATTCAACTCCAGGACGTGTGTTAGATTTGAGAATGTGCATGATAGAGTAAGCAGCATGGACCGGAACAGTGCTTTTCTCCACAACAATTTTCTTCCAGAAGACAATGATGCAATGTGTCTAGAACAAGCTTCCACAAACTTTAAGTCTGCTGCTCGACCCTGAAAAAATAATTAACCAAATAAAGTCATTTTCGTTGCATGCATGTTTTCAATTCTTAGAATTATGCAATTACGCAGGTGTGCACATGCACATGCAAATTTGTATTGCTGCCTTACCTTGCCAATTCCAAATGTCTTGGTTGGTGTGTTTAACGGAAATGAATATCAGATCCGCCTCACGAATGGCTGGGTCCATGTCAGTGGTAAAGAACAAGTTTCTTCCACGACCACTCTTTCACCACTTCATCCAACCCAGGCTGTAATAATGAAATAGTCAACCATTAAGATTTTTATTCATTCAAAGATTTTCCTCTACTAAATAATTCAAACTTACTTCATAAATTGGAAGCTTTGGAGAAATTCCACTGCTGAACACGCTCCTCATTTCGATCACAAGACGTTACTTGAATGTCAGGACATTTCCATGCAATCACGCTACATGTTGGGCCGCCGACATACCCAGCTCCAATGCAGCAAATCTTTTTGATGACCATTTCTCACGAGCTAATACCCCTTAATCAGTCCTGAAAACTGAAAATTATTATCTTCGTTAAATAGGTATAAATTTTCAAGTTTAAGCCAACATTTGTGGGTTTCTTTAATAAGCCCAAACGCTACACACCTTACAGTTATTAGACACAGGTCTTGGCAGACAGAGATAAACGATATTAACGGTGTGTTCACTGCCACATCACAAGCCCAACTGATAGGGACAGCGTTGTTACACATTGAACTTGTTCACTCTTTGCCGTTTTTTATTAGTAGCGAATGAATGCGATTGTGATTTCAGGAAGAACACAAAGTTGCAACGAAGAGTCGATCAACCTAGACAAACCCACGTTTCAGAATCAGAGGTAACAATATGCATCCCATAAAAAGTTGTACTTCAACGGGTCCTGTCTCCTTCATTGGCAAAGCAAACAATGAAAAAACCAAACCGAGCTTTGGCAAGGGCTTTTAAGTTGACTTATTATTAAAAAAATCAGCCCGTATACCATACAGATAGGGATATATATGTACCGAAATATATTTTGTACCTCAGTCCAAACCACAAAGGTTTGTTGTAGTTGCACTAGCGCATATATAAAATGTATGGACAGAAAACTGTATGCATTGTTCTGGTGTTTAGTTCAATGGTAAAGACTGCGTCGACATTATAATCCTCTCTGGCTTACCAAAATTCATAGAAATGTTTCATGTTTTATGACAGGCTTACAACATTTGATATCATACTTACCAAAACCCTTATTAGCTTCCCGTACTTTCATGCATGTTGCTGCTACATAAACCAACACATTTTGCAAGTACCCAACAAACTGCACGTAGTGTAATGTCTTTATGAAACAACGCGAGTTATATTTACGTAAGCATCAAAATAGCAATGCCTGCTTTTTAAAACCATTGACGCAAAAGGGCAGAAGATTCAACTTTTAATAGCTTAGTTAATATGTTAAAAAATTAAGTGCCAAGATTATTAGAGCAGCACAATGAGCACAAAATCAGTTCCTGTCAACTGTTTCCAGCATACTAAAACCTATTTGATTTCATGCATTACAGCAGATAAGCCTGATGACGTACTCAACTAAATAAAGATATCAACTTCCGCAAAACTTGAAACGTGGTTTGTTCGTTGTAATAATATGAGATAAGACTTTATATGTCTATACCCATTTTTTACCATCTAATGCAGTGTGACAATCATAAATGATCATTATGCTGGATAAAAGTTCACATACCTGGGTATGGTGGGTAGATTGATATGATCTCCTTCTTACTTATAACTTAATCAAATTGAAAAGGAGCTCAATTTGATTCTTAAAAATTTGCGTGTGTTTTGTCACACACACATCTCTCTAATTTCACTGACTAAACAATTTGCCATTAGTGATAACTTAATATTGTTAAAAATCCTTCCAAACCAACCTAGGTTTTTATGGTCTTCCCGGTGTTGTACTAGATTCTTTTACCAGCTGGGTTAAGCAGATCTCAAGTCACTTCCGGAAAGCCCGACTAATTCCGAGTCCCAAAGCCAAGTGGATTTGTGGAGAAATGTGTATTAGAACCCAAATTATAGTAGCTCGTATCCGTGTTCTTACACTGCTGAACAAAGTCAAGCACATAAGAATGATGAATGTGCCATATACACTAAAACCAGAACCAGACTATAATTTGTGCCACAATTTCTACAATTTGCATGCAAACTAATGCAGAGTCAAATAAAACTATTTTACAAAGAATGAATGACATCATCCATCTCCTCGTGTTATGTTGTATTGTTAATTATCAAGCATTTATTTGATGTCATAATTATGAGTAACATATTCTGACTCAAATGAAAACGCACATGTAAAATATGGCATCTTACTGAGCAGGTGCATACAAACTTCATAATTTTTACACGTACATATGGCTGTAGTTTCATATACATGCATGTGGATCGGAAATTAAAGAAGAACACAGTTTAAGCTGTCAACTTGGAATGAATGTCCACAGATATTACATGTAAATAAACGAAGTAGGATCAGGAACAAAATATATCATTTTATATAATCTGTAGAAACGCCATTGTAAGCAATAAAGAAGTGTGGGCCAGCCGTAGAAAACTATTTTCATAGCTAGTCCATATATTCTTCGATACGTG
>LJIJ01001873.1:0-34835 GCA_001718145.1 Orchesella cincta
GCAAGAAAGCATGCATCTGTCGCTGACGAAACACCGCGGAACGGAACAATAAGGTGAAACCAGGGAAAGCTGGTGGAAAAGGGAAAAGGCAAAGCGTGCTGCAGCAGTTAAAGACGTCGCAATCGAGCATTGCTAAGCTTAAGTTTTTTAACAAACTTATTGTCGTAGTCTTGGCCTGTTTTTGTGTTTTACCACGTCCTTGCATGCACACCTTTATCTAGTTCTACATTTCATAAACTGTGTCAGTAGTCTTGACGTGTCTTCGGAGGTGACTGAGGACCGCTGGTGATAAAAGCCATTCAGAAGTTCTGCAGCCCTTCTGTGCCCTTCTCAAAAACAAGAAGGCCCACCACGTAGAGGAGCTTCTTGGAAATCACTTTAATTACACGATAATGAAGGTAAATGTGAATAGATGCATGTAACTTGTCACTAAACAAAAAAAATTCCTAATAAGCTTTTGCAGTTACTAGCTTACTATTAACGTAAACTTCTAAAATAGCTATTACCTTTAGTTTCGTGTCGCGTTGGGAGTTGTCCAAGAAGCTTTGCCTACCATGCTTGATCTTGAAATCTTAAAGCTGTTTTAAGCAATGCACTTAATTACACGATATTTCATATTGTATGTCATTTTCAGAGCGCAAGTCATTTTGGACAGATTAAGAGAGCCTCCTAGCGAAAGGAAAAGTATTCCCATCTGACGGACAAGTGGAACAATTAGCGGAGCATATCTCTCTAATTAAAACTTTTAAAAATATGATCATGATAATTACTATTTTGGTGTATTGACGTAAAATCTGTCTATTTTTTATACTTTTTCTAAAGTAGATAAATCAAGCGTATTGTCCAACAGTGGGTTCCATGTTATAAACATGTGGTGTCTAGAATGTTTTATTGCTTTTTACTATTATAAATTGGACTTTTGTAGTATTTGCGTTTGTATGTTTGCATTACTTCCATGTATCTCTGATGAATAATTCAAAAGTGACAGTTCCTCATTTTTATAATCTTGGCATTTCCTGCCACTGCAACGACAAGTACTCTCTATTTTTGCTGACGCATTAAAGTTAACTGTCTGACGTGTGGCTTTGTGCTTTGATATTGTAAATGGAGTGCGTTGTTAGATGTAGTAGTTGACTTGAACAATTATTAAGTTAATTGAACGCACACTCAACGTTGTAGTTTCGCGAATGAACTGTATTACGCTTATTATTACGAGGATTTTAGAGGGGTTACCAGTGACTTTTATATATAGAGAGCTCGTGACATGTATTAAACGTAATTTAAGTATGAAATCAATTAAATAGATAAAATAACTATGCCTACGCGAAATATTAACAATCAGTATTAATTCATTTCAATCTTCTGCGTGTTCGAAATGAACGCACATACAAGCCATTCACAATTGTTCGTCTTCATGACTGCCAAGTGTGACGTGAAGTGCGTGATTCGATGATGATCGTAACCACGAAGCGTAATTGATATGCAAGCGTTTTAATCCTGTGAGTTCTTAGTGCGGAGATTTGAACATATCCAAAATTTCCATTCGCTAAGCATATATCGACTTTGCTTATGTACATTGACTTGAGTGGCCTACGGAATTTACGTATATCAGTGAAGTTGTCATAACACAAAACAGGACGATATATGCTTTAGCGAAAGGAAGATTTTGGATATGTTCAATCTCCGCACCTTAGGAACTCACAGGATTAAAACGCTTGCATACCTTACGCTTCGTGGTTACGATCTTCTCGAGTCACGCACCACGTCACACTTGGCATGTCATGAAGACAACAATTTGATGCTTGGTATGTGCGTTCATTTCGAACACGCAGAATTGAAATGAATTAATACTGATTGGTTAATATTCGTACATATTATTTTATCTATTTAATTATTCAATACTTCATTACGTTTTAATACATGTACGAGCTCTCTATATATAAAAGTCACTGGTAACCCCTCTAAAAATCCTCGTAATAATAAAGCGTATACAGTTCATTCGCGACTACACGTTGAGTGTGCGTTAATTAACTAATAACTTGTTCAGTCAACTACTACATCTAACAACCACTCCATTTACAATATCAGCACAAAGCCACACGTAGACAGTTTAAACTTTATGCGTCACAAAAATAGAGATACTTGTCGTTGCAGTGGAGGAAATGCAAGATTAAAAAATGAGGAACGTCTAACTTTTGGAATTATTCATCAGAGATACATGGAAGTAATGCAACATACAAACCAAATACTACAAAAGTCAATTATAATAGTAAAAAGCAATAAAACATTCTAGACACCACATTTATACATGGAACCGCACTGTTGACAATTACGCTTATTACCTACTTTAGAAAAAGTATAAAAGAATAAACAAGATTTTTAACGTCAATACACCAAAATAGTTATTATATGATATATTTTTAAAAGTTTTAATTAGAAGAGAGATATTGCTCCGCTAATTGTTCCACTTGTTCGTCAGATGGGAACTTTTCTTTCCTAGGAGGTCCTCTCTTAATGCCTGTCCAGATGACTTCCTCTGAAAATGACATACAATATGACCATATCGTTAATTAAGTGCATTGCTTAAAACAGCTTAAGATTTCAAGATGCAAGCATGGTAGGCAAAAGCTCTTGGACAACTCCCAATGCGACACGAAACTAAAGGTTAATACTATTTTTAGAAGTTACGTTAATAGTAAGCTAGTATGCTAAAACTTATAGGAATTTTTTTTGTTAGTGACAAGTTTACATGCATATTCACATTTACCTTCATTATCTGTTATTAAAGTGATTTCAAAAGCTCCTCTACGTGGTGCCTTCTTGTTTTTTGAGAAGGCAACAGAAGGGCTGCAGAACTTCTGGAATGCTTTTATCACACGGTCTGCATGCCCTCCGAAGACACGTCAAGACTTACTACACAGTTTATGAAATGTACAAGTAGATAATGTGTGCGCATGCAGGTCCGTGGGTAAAACACAAAATACAGCCAAAACTACGACAATAAGTTTTGTTAAAATTAGCTTACCAATGCTCGATTGCGACCTCTTTAACTGCTGCAGCACCTTTGCCTTTTCCCTTTCCACCAGCTTTCTTGGTTTCACCTTTTGGTTCCGGTTCCGCGGGTGTTTCGTCAGCAACAGATGCAGCTTTCTTTGCTGGTTCCTTCTTTGCTTTCTTGGCAGGAACTGGTGCTTCTTCGTCTTTGGCATCTTTCTTCTCAGCCTTTTTCTTGCCTTTGCCAGCGGCTGCCTTTTCCTTTACTTCCTCTTCTGGAACCTCTTCAACGACTTCCATCGGTGGAGAGGGAACAACCTCCTCAGGTTCTTCTGGTTCGGGAGATGTTTTTTCAGCCTTCTTGCGTCCCTTAGTAGAAGCAGGAGCTGGTTTAGCTGCCTTCGTAGCCTTCTGACCATCAACGACAGTTTCAGCAGCTGGCTTCTCTTCATTGCCATTAACTTCTACGGTCTCAGCTTCTTCTTTATCTGCTGCTTTTGAGGCACCAGCTGCATCCTTCTTAGGGCGACCTTTCCCTCCAGAAGCTGCTGCTTTGGGTTTCTCTTCCTTGTCACCATTTTTTGCCTTGCCGTTAGTAACAACTTCAGATGGAAGCTCCTCAGAGTCACCATTCTTATCAGCATCAGCAGTCTTCTTTGTTTTGGCAGGTACTTTGCGGGATTTCTTCTCCTCAGGTTCCGCTGCCTGTAGTAAAAGTACGAGTATTTTTATTAGATTTCAGAACTTTAACCTGATTTAAAAATCTTGGTCAATATCAAGTACAAAAGTCTATAAAAACTTACGACTTTAGCCGCTGGCTCCTCCTGCAAGCTAGATTTACTTGCGTTGGAACGAAGTGTCCTTTTAGGAAGAGCATCCTCAGCAACGGCAGCCTTGGCACCCTTCTTCTTACCACGGCCGGCTGCTGCAGCTTTACTAGCTCCCTCGTTATCTACTGGCATCTCTGGGGCAGTTTCAGCTGCAACCTCTATCAATCACAACAAACATAACATCATGATTACAACAAGTTTTCAAAAATTAAAGGATTAAATACATAATACGTTTCATTACTCTTACTCTACATTGCTATATGCCTATATTGAATCATCACAATTTATAAATACCTTCGGTTTTCGCAGCAGCGTCTTTCTTGGCACGGACCATGATGTAATGCTGAATACTAGTTTCACACACGGATGACTGACTAATCCAAGCCGAATCTAAATAAATTATAAAATTAATAAAATCAAATTAAATTTACAACGAACGAAAAAATGTCACTTAGCCACTGGTACTCACGCTAACTAATGAATCACGACTCTACAAAAAAAAATCTCATAACCTATAATATCCTTTTAAAATAATTGAATTCTTTTTCAATCTCTTTGAATTCACAACAGGACACAACCCGACTCAACTCAACTATTTGATTGTTGACTAACAAAATTGTCCTAAATATATCAAAATATAACAACTTACCAAAAAAATACCGTAAGATTTCTCGGTTACTGCGTGCCCTTTACACAAACTGTCTCTCAACCTCAACACGGAAGATCAACAAGTATCAACCAACACACAGGAAGCCAGCCAGCAGAATGAAAAAGAACTCAAACCGACAAATATCCGATTGCAGATCTGTCTCACTCACACTCATAAAGTTCCTAAAAGATTCAGTACGTAAGTACGTGCACGTCTTGTATATAAAAAGTGTATGTACAAAATCTGACAAGAGTTCCCTGTCTCTCCTTCAAATATCTCCGTCCGTGCACTAAAATGCCTTTGTCATTGGAAAAGAGAGTGCGTGCGGGCTTGCTCCTTTTTCATCACAAAGAAAGAAAAGTCTGTCTGAAGAATATAAGAGAAGTTGGGTGCATGCCGTGCGAGCTTGCTTCGCCGATGCCTATGCTGTTCCCTTTTTTAAGCGCTTCTCCAGTCCAGCAAGAGAAAAAGGACAAAATGCGACGATTGGCTGTTGATGGGATTGCGGAAGCGGATGGCGAGAGCAAAAAGCAGAGCTGAAAATTTACAAGGAGGAAAATCGCCGGTCGGTCGAGGGCTTTTCCCTCGTTATCGTCAAGAACCATATCATAATCATTATGATCTTTGTTAGTCTGGTCGTGCTTGGGAAAAGGGAAGCTATATGTATTCTTTTCTATGCAAAATGTTCAATGCAAATTGCAAACCAAACCAGAAGACCAGAAGTAACGGGATATGTATGTGAGCGTAATAAGGTTATTTTTGTACATTAGTTTATTGCTCTATATATAATTTTTATGCATGGTACATTTATATACAATATCACAAACCGGACCTCAAGAAACTTACAGACTATTTTATATGCTTACCTCGTAAGATACGTATCTAAAAGGCGAAATATATGTATGAATGTAACTATACTAGGTACATGTAGTAATACTGAATGAATACTGAATGATGAAATTAGAAGCTTGGAATGGGATCGGAATGGAAGGTCAAAAGACAAAGAGTATAGGCATTGCATTGATTTGACTGGCTTGAGTTGGACATGAATGAGTGTAAAATGTAAACTTGTAAGATTATAGTAGGCTATGTTATTAGGTAGGTTCCATCATCTTATGACGATTACTTAAGGTCATTGATATAGAGAAAGCCCTCACGACGAGCTAAATGGGTTTTCTGACTAGAATTTTTGATATCCATTATAGCCTGGATTGTATGGTGGTGGAGCTGGATAACCAACCCTTTTCTCATTTCCTTCCGCGTCCCTTATTCCAGCACCATATGCTGATGATGCGCCATGCTCGTTTGTTGCTTCATCCCCGATCTTTGTCATGGTCTCTTTGCAATTATTTCCTGGTTCGGATTCCACTGTCACATGAGTGACACGGCCCTTAGTTCGGCATTCCTATTCTTATGTATAATCTTCCAAAACTTTCATGATTACCCATCTTTCGCGCATTACAGCCAACCGGTCATACTCCATCATATTATGCCTGTTATAAATTTTTGGAGTTGATATATGTAATGCATTTTGTCGTTGTCTGTTGTTGCGGCCGAGTTGAGATTGTAAATCCTTCCAAGTGCGCGATCAGTTAACTAAGAATGTTTGACAACTACGAGGGAGACTGTATGAAAGTTGCAGTTTGAGGTTTGAGCTTCCAGATTGATGATGGGAAAGCTCTTTCACCTTACTTCGAAGCCCACGCAGCATCAACTGAAGCCAGCAAAGCAACAGGGCACTGTGTGTACACGGATGGAGGACACATCCTTTCCCGATTCTACCCGCTTTAATACTACGTTATTCCCGCCATTTGAAAGCAGCGTATACTCAATCCCTCCAGCCTGCTCCGCTTTACACCCATTACTAGCAGCGCAGCTTTTACCTTCTTTGCTTCATCCAAAGTGCTCAGTTGAAGTCTAAACGCGTTTAAAGGGGAGGCCCATTGATTCCACCGCTAGAATGTGTGTTGGATTACAAGCGCGATTGCTACGTAGCGCGAGCCACGCCCTTCCATTACCCCATCTGCCACCTCCAAGCCCTGGGAGCTCCACGTAACCGTCATAGTTGTAGGGGTTCTCAAGGCCACCTTCAACGTTGGCTGTTGCCCATGTTCTCCCCTCTGCATTTCCAACAAACCACAAACAAATGTTATACAAAAGTCACTAAACAAATCATATTATCGTAATGATGTTTGCTTAGAAATAGGTAATCAGCCAAAATGAGGTATGATTAGGATTGGAAACTTGTGCAACAATGGGGTAATTCAACTTATCAAATCATTATATTAGCTCATTTTATACTAAAAAACCAATTTATCATCACATCATAGGAGAGGAACTTTACAGCACCCCCCCCTCGCACTTCGATTCATAGTGATAATACTCCTGCATTCTTGGAAAAATTACTGGAATTCTTATTATTACAAAATGCATTACTTATCCAAAACAAAAACACATTAATGAAAAAAAAAACTATGCCTTCGACGTAATAGCCCCACTCTACAAACAACACAACCCAAAAGTTACCAAGCTTTTCACTAGGCATTCGTGAGCTTCGAAAAAGCCAAGACTGCTTTCTAATATGCCAAGTATAAGAAAAAACATAATTAAAACGCCCCAGTTTTACTTAATTTCCCTACTTGTATTCACCTATGCAATATCAAGCTTTTCGCCAAGCGCGTCCTACCGATACGAAGATGGCGCCTTTAAAAAATACAAATATGTTGATAACTAATACTTTTCCTTGTTTATGGAGGAGTTGCCGGACCAGCAAGCGAACCACACAACAAGAGCCCGCCAAAAAACATGCCAACAAAGCCCGATTCCCAAGCGAATGTCGGAGCGTTAACGCGCACCGCTGCGAATTTGGACTGGAGGGCACGGGACAATTGGACATGAAAAAAAGTTTAATAGAAACAAGATAACAACAAAAAAATTAAAAGACCTTCGATATTTCATTATTTAACATTCATTGCTATAATTTGCTTTATAGAGCGACAAAGATATTTGTAAAAAATTCCGCATATTTATATGTTACAATAACAACTCTTGATTTTATTGGATATAAATTATTAAAAACCTTTTTACTGCCTCAATCACGAATCTTGCAAACTTTACGTCGCCTTACTATTGTATAGCTTCAATGTCACGGATTGCCTCTTGAGTTATCGTCCCCATTCCAGCATTTCCCCCGAGAATTCCTTGCGGGGTTAATCCTCGGGCGGGCGTCATTATACGCTTAATGCGAAGTTCAAAACATGAGAAATGTTAACTTGTAAGAAAAGTTTCAAAAAATATTACAATTAGTAATGGCGTCAAGGGCTTGAATTTGCACTTTTGCTTTTCTCCTTTTACTGACTTCGAGAAAATGTTATAATTTTTTATAAAACACAACAAAAAAACAAAAAAAACAACAAAAAAAAAAACAAAAAAACAAAAAACAAAAAAAAAAAAAAAAAAATAAAACAAAACAAAATAAAAAAAAAAAAAAAAAAAACAAAAAAAAAAAAAAAAAAAAAAAAAAAACAAAAAAATGGCGAACAATTTTGTCAGCTTAACAAACCCATGGCATCACTACCGACCGTATTACTCATCCAGCTATTACTTTTATATCGATATTGCATACAGACCTACGCGGAACCAATATCTTTTATATCGATTTTTTTCATAGTATATTAGGCAACACGTCCCAAATTCGGCTATCCTGCTACTTTGATGGACGATTCACCTTTACATATCCAATATATTCCACAAACACAACCAGTAGAACCTGAGTATACATTAACTAATATATGCCTCTTACTAAATTTAAATTACCGGACCAAAAGCAATGAAATAGAAAGTCTTTCTACCTATTATTGTACTACACATTACAATGGTGGAAACTCAGTCATATAATACTTTAATGCTGAGCTTTAGCAATCATTTTTAGACCATCGGCCACTTTGAAGGAGGGAACAAAGGAAACGTTAATGATACCATACAGTGTTATCTGGTTTAAGCCCCTTCATCATTGTATGTTATAAGTCGGATTTCATCATCGGAATTCATAACTTTTAAAACCACCTCCTTCCACAAGCTTCCGTGATAGATATACACGAAAGTTAGTATTGATGCGCCCCCCTAAACCCATAAAACCATACATGCTTTCAAGTGGACAATGCAAAGGTATGGGGAAGCCTTTCCCGTCTTGGAAAAAACTCTTTCCAGTCCAGCATATATCTGTTATGATGGGACGCCCTATGCGCTTGTTTGCTTTTCATAAGTTATAACTATATCTTACCTATTGTGCAATCGCAATGTTAATGCAATCTCTAAAAAAACTTCTCCTTCCGTCATTCCTTAAAAAAACAATACTATGCCTTTCTTTGGAAGCTATCCGCTATTGCCTAAGTATTTGAACATGGCTATAATCGCTATATACATTCAATTTCACTTTGAAGCAGCTGTAATATGCCCATGAAAACGCCAATCACAAAACCCCCCCCCCCCCCCCCCCCCCCCCCCCCCCCCCCCCCCCCCCCCCCCCCCCCCCCCCCCCCCCCCCCCCCCCCCCCCCCCCCCCCCCCCCCCCCCCCCCGGCCCCCCCCCCCCCCCCCCCCCCCCCCCCCCCCCCCCCCCCCCCAACCCCCCCTAACATTTTCCCAACCTCTGTTAAAAGTTTTGAAATCCATTGTATTTTACGGACGCTGGCACCATATTATGCATAAGTATGAGAAACCAGAAGAAACATTAATTATGCAAAGGAGCGAGCCAGGTAGCTAAAAAACTTGTTTGCTTATATATGAAGTATGCCTGCGTGTAATTGTATACATATATACTTTGGAAATACAACAAAGTTTCGTTCCGTAGCACTTTTGCCAATCGATACAGAAAGCATCAAAGCATATCACTGTCATGTCACAATAGGTCTAGTTTTTGCTTTACTTAAATTACACCGCAGTTTGGCTATATCTTCAATTCCATAGACTAAAATTACTTATCGATTTTATTCCAGCAGCAGCCATTTCGTTGGGCAGAAAAGTCTAAAATCAAGGAGAGAACAGAAGCTTGGAACATTTCATGTTTTTGCACTTATGTTCGTGTGTCGGGTGCTTATATTACGTGGTAAGAAAAGTCAATTGTCTGTCATTGTCAGTTCGTCAGCCACTCAGCCTCGTATTATCATGAATTCATGGCATTGATACTACATTATGAAAATCATTCCCCTTCATTTCATTTTACTAAACTTGTAGTATGGTGTAAGGTGAAGCATATCAAATCAAGCAATCATGAAGTTTAGCGAATTTCTCAAAAATCATGAAATTTCTGCTATTACATAGTGAAGCTTCCACCGTCACTCATTCCAACAAGTGACAAACAATAGCCATGCAAATTCCAAAACAATATTTTAAGCATATTCTGAAAGTCTGAATGCTTGTTTTTTTAACTTTTCCATTTTGCAAAAACAACATTTTTAATGAGCGTACTTACGTATTGCGATATTTAGAACAGTTTTACCTTATCTCACATGTTAGTCAAGTGATTGTTTTTATTTTTCAGCCTATAGTTTAATGAAATGATGAAATTTGGTTTGAAAATATTCCGTGAGAAAATGGACCATAATAGTTCTTGGTATTCGAATTTAGCCCAGTTCCCAAAATATGAAGGAATGTCGTAAAATTTTATTGTTATTTTCATGTATGTAAATTCAAGTCGGATGGAAGGGATAATAATATTATTTTTCATATTCAATGCAACATTTCATTTACAATGTTATTTTTAAGATCGTTTAGTCGAAAACAACAAGACAATTCATTGCTGCTGGTTCAAGGCTTAAAATTTTCTTATACCCCAAATCCAAAACGAAAAATAATCTTGAGACCTTTTTATTATCCTTCTTGCATCAACGCATAGCACACTGAAGGCTTTGTTGGATATATACTGAACTGAATAACATATTAATATTAATGCTTATCGGCTCCACATACTTCAGTTTATAGCAACACATTAAAGGTTTGGTAGTCTGGCTCTGGTACATCTCAAGTGATGCATGCATGCAAGCCAACTAAAGTTTACATTACAACAGCGATCGTCATGTCATATTAATTCTCACACCCGTCCAAGTCCAAACTTCAAGCACAATTTAATTGCTTTGACGAAAAAAGTTTCGTCTCTACTTGCCTACACTTACGCACATACCATCATCACTGTATCGTATCGTCAGTTCATCGAGGTAATAAGGTAGGTCATCATGCCATATCGCATGGAAATGGGATATGCAAAAATTAAATTTCAATGTACATGCATGCAGTCAAACTGTTAGCAACGAACTTGTGTCAGAATCAGACTCTGACTGATCGGCTATGATTCCAACTTTTTGTGCATGTTTGGGTAAATAGATAGTATAGTTGGTTGGTGCATATACGCGTGCGTACATTGTTGCATGACGCTTTTATAATGACGCAGAAGACGACGGTATGTTAATCACTCGCTCTCGCACCAGAAACCAGGCAAGTTCCTTTGATTCTATAGATCATTATATGCATGTATGTATATATATTGCTATACACCCTCACCCTCTGTGCAAGTGCATAAAGTGGTTGTCCTTCAGCCACCTCTAAAAGTAAATTTTGCAGGGCCGCATGCATTTTACGCACTCTCAAAAATTTGTACAGCAATTTGTGCGCTGTTCTTGTATTGCAATTTAATTTATGTCCTATAAACTCTCAGAATGTTGATGAAATGGTGTATATATGTTTACAAGATCATATTAGAGGCTCAGATTAAAATGGAAGAGGCAATGACCAAACCAAATGCGACATAGTTGCCTATTGCTTGCCTACAACTTCATCTCGATTCCTTATATGAGTCAATGGACTGACCCTGTTTAGTGAACTTCTTCCAAAATGTTATTTAGCGCAGGGTGTTACACAGAATAAAAAAGGAACTGCCAAGGGCTTTCCTACCACTATTCAACTTCTGCATAATATTGTTTGTGAAAATGGTACACACACTTTGATGTGTGGCAGGATGAGGATGTGACATTCTTGCATTCATAACAACAACATTGTTCAAGATGGGCATATACGGTCAAACCTCAATCATCTTCCTCTATATATTAATAAAATTGTTTTGTTTTTGGGATTCATTCCATTCCACGGATGTACTTACACACCAGTTTACTTTACAAGGAAAACCTTCGTTCATCTCTGGAAATGTATGTAAGAATTACAATATGGAGAATGTAATGTATGAGAACATTTGTGTCTCATATGACTCATAGCTTATCTTAAGATACTACTATTACCGATAAAATTAGAGAAAATTTATCCATCCATCCAATTTAAAACCTGACATTTTAACCTTGTTTCAAGCTCTGACAGGTTCATCCACTCTTCAATCAAGAAACATAAACCAGCGCAATATTGCTAATGAGAGTCCATTAAAGTGTCTATAATATTTTTATAATTTCTTTCGGATTGTATATAGTTGTCATTACAGGATCAAGGTTATCAATATCTACGCAAATGCTACGTTTGAGAGTTTGCAGAAATCTGAGAAAATTACATGATTTATCAGTATTCGTAAGAGATTGGTTAAATCCAATCAAAAATGTAAATTTGTGGTACAGTTTAACTCGAAACAGTTATTTATATGTTGCATAAGACGCTGCTGCGCTGTATAAATGTGTGTCTGGTCACTCATGAGCCAGGTTTGTAAAAAACACAACTATATGTAAGTCGTATAAGATTATGGAAAAAATCTGCACGCGTTGTCGTTTTACCTTCAACTTTAAATTATCTCCATAAGTCTAACGACCTGACCCGACTACTGACAACTGCCACTGGATATTACTATTCCGTGGAAATACTAAAACTTGTTTTACATGCATAGTCAATGAGTTTTAGAATTTTCTCTTCAGTAACTTACACCGAAACCTAAGATGCTTCATGTATTACAGCCAATTCATTTGTTCCACTACTACGGAATCGGACGTCATGTAGTCAGTAATTTAGAAATGATTTGTTAACGAACATGATTTCAAGGTAGGGTTAGGGCGAAGCTGTTTCGTATTAAACTTTTTGCTCGAATGTTCAGTATTTCTTCTTGATTCCATTCTTTTTGCTTGTATAACTACATTTTTTCTACAAGGTGGAACTTACGTACATACATGGCTTTGGCTTTGATAAGTAATTCCGTTTTTATCCAAACAGCTTTTTGCTTGTCTCAAGTCCTAAATATTTCGCAGCCAGGAATTAGCTGAACATCCGTACTCCCAACTCACAGCCAAGTATAATGTGGTAGTGCTAAAATTCATGTTAATTGTCTAAAACACAGAAACTTCTCTTCCTTCATCCATCTGCTTCCCATGTAATTAACCGTCTCCCTGTTCACATTCACATGCTTCAGGTTCAACTCAGCGTTTTATTCTGCCAAAGTGCTACAAAAAGCTTTTAATATCGTGCTCTAATGAAGTCGCACCAATTAAAATTAACCCTCATTTGAATTTACTTGCGTCAGAGGTGATCTGATTATAACAATACAAACCCTTCCTGACCAACGCTTCTTCATTCCTATAAAAATCATGTATATTTTCATAATGCGCCAAGTAACTAGTTCCTTATTACAATTTCTTTCTCCTTAATACATCGTACTTACGTTGTTCTTTGTATTCATGACTTGAGTTGACTGTGTCCTTCTTACCATGTAGAACGCTTGTCTGGATTTCTCCGACGTAGATTGCCATTGCCTCTTACAAGGAACGTCTACGTGCCTGAAGACGCGCACGTAGCCATTCTCATTTTCATATTCATAGTCAACTTTTGCAATTTTTCATTCTTTAGCTAGTTCTACCTCATTTTATTTTTATTTTTTTAAATCATATTATTCCTAGCTGGGTGCAACTTTGTCTTTAAAATGTCATGTGACAGCTGACAGCTTGCTTGCTCACTTAAAAATGCATATAAATATATATATATTTTTGCACAAGAAGAGATTCGAGAACATACCTGGATATATTCTATATCTCATCCATGCAAATAAATGGCATTACAAAAAAAACCGGTAAATCCAGGTTACCTACGTACTACGTGACCATACGAGAGTCCTTTTGTTATATTGCCAGCTACTAGCAAGTTCGAAATTAGGTATAGCACAATATATCAAGAAGTTTTTGAGATGAGGCTGAAGAATTTTAAAACATGATTTCATATTCCGAATCCTTCCAAAAACAAACCTGGTTTTGTTTGTATCTCATTCAAGGTGAAAAGTGTTATGTTTCAACTAATCTGGGGAAACTTTAGGAGGATTCAACTGTCTTTTCATGCATTATCTCATGTTGCCACCTGCGTAACACAATAAGCGTAATTATTATAAGGACATCTATATAGATAGGCTATATAGCCTCGAATGTCGGTTTAGTCGTTGTTCTAGAACTTTCCAATAATTTCTTAAAATAAAAAACTGCATAATCTGCAGACAAGTGAAAAAATATGAAGATACTATGTAACTTTCTTGTTCTCGAACTTGCGACCGGCCACAAGAAATCTTGTTTCTGCTTGAAAGTACTGACGTAGTAGTAGGTTAGTTTAAAATAAAAATTCCGGTTCAAGCACCCTGTCACGTAGTCATAATACCCAATATATACCCTTTGATAGTATTTTCTAATCCACATGACTATGACTATATCCAAACCAAACATGCTTAGTAGTAATAATGTCCGTATTTTCGGTTTGAGGCCTACGTGACTGCTGGGTCACAGAAGTCGTAGACACACATAAAAACTCAGCCGATGAGACACGAGGCAATCTAATTAACCCAAGTCTGCGCTTAATTTTAACCGACTTTCCACAATGTGTACCTTAAATACGAGCATCAGAAAGTAGCATAAGCTGTGCTCACCTAAATACTTGTTTAAATGAGCTCTACAGCATTTCTAATTTCCAGTTTAACTTCCTCCAAAAACCACTTTTTAATTTCCTCGTGAACGCCTTTTCCGCATGCGCAAAGTAAGTCAGGACAGACAATCCAACTAATCCAAGCAAGAGGATAAGTCAGGCACCGCTACATAAGCTTAATTATAATTTATACAATACATGTATATCCCATGTATATCACATTCCCTATAAATAACCAAAGCTCCCATTTTTAAATTCAACATGAATAGCTAACGGTAGCGAAATGTAAAAAAGAAAATCGCACGCATCAACTTTTAACTGGTCTGGCTGGTCGTTCCCTGTGTGTGAAGCTTATTATATTGAAGCCACCAATTTACAGGCCGAGCACAGATTCGCTAAAAGCTGTATATTATGTTCACTTCATATCCGAGTCATCGTCAGAGTTCAAGATTTGAGAAAAAATTTAAAAAGTAAGTCTAACTAATTGGCAAAAATTATATGAAATCCAATGAACTATGTATGTATGTATTTATATACACACCTCTCAGCTCATCTCCACTTCCTTTCCTTTTCAATCGTATTAAAAGTTACTTTGCTAACAAAAAAAAGCATCCCTCAACAATAAAAGGGGAAGGAAACCTGTTGGCTGTGTCTATATGGCTCAGTTTGGATCGGCTTGCATGCATCATTTGCAGCATGAAATTTTTCTCGTTCGTAATGACTTCTTTGTTCGATGACGCTTGCGCTTTGGAATCGCGTAAGCGTCCAAGCCCTACCATATCACCTACCTGACCTTACACCGTAGGCATTATATGGCCAACTGCATAAAAATCTTCTTATCATATCATCGCATATAAACTACTATATATCCCTCTATATAACCATTATCTTCGCATTATGTAAGTGCTTTTTTCATTCTTCACTTCATTTTTCTCACTTTTTTCGCTGCTTTATATTAAGTTGAATCTCAGAGCTGTAAGTAAGTTCAGTATACCTCAAGATTTTGTACGTGAATGACATAATTATAAACAATCAGCTAGAAAAAGGTTTAAGTTTTGCATACTTAGCTGCATGTTTTAATGTTTTGAGCCGTGTGCAAGTCAAGTTTTTTTCCCTGTACGCTCCACACATATAATCATAATCAATCACAATCAGAATTTTTTTTGGAACTAGAATTTTTTTTAAAGATTTGCATTTATATTTGCAAACAAGTTGTGGTGAAGTCAGTTCTGGGTATATATATTTATCCAGGTGCCCAAGGTGAGACCAGTTGGTGTTTAGAGCTCTTCCAGTGAAGTTGCCAATATTTGAATAGGAAACAAAATTCCTACTACACAACTCCTCCAAAACAGTTTCAGTTTCTCTATATTGAAGTTGCAGTTACAGAAAAAGTGCATCCAACAGTTTTGGAGTGAAAATTACGAAGAGCCTAAATAGTGCAGTTTATATTTTTAAATAGTTTTTAGAAAGTTATTACAATACAAGAAAAAAAATGGTTGGAGTTATCGCAGATCTTGAGGAAGCTGGACTTTTACGACAGGTTAGTATAGTCACCCTCAACCCAAACAATGAACAATGCCCCTTTTAAAGTGAATGGGATGTGAAAATAATTGTTGACATTTCATTGTTTGTTGCATTTACCACCATCAGTTCAAGGAAGCTGTTGTAGATTTGAAGCAAGAGGATATTGTTCTCCTAAGATTTCTCAGAGCAAGGAATCACGACCTCAATAAAGCTGAAGAAATGATCAGATATGTAAGGGAACAAAAAAGAGAGTGGTGTGAACCACCAAATTTCACTTTTAATTATATCATCGGATGTATCGTATCTACTTATTAGTAGCGTATATCTAACATTTTGCAATGTTTTATTTGCAACAGGCTATGCAATGGCGTCAAGAAATTGGGATCGATAACTACATGAAATGGGAATTCCCAGAGTATTATCAAACCGAAATGGCATACAAATTTTTTGGAAAATGTAGAGAAAATCCCAGTGAGTACATTTCTGCTTCAAATTGCTTTTATTTGTATTTTCATAAGCTTCAATTGCAGTGGGACACATTTAGTAGCTTTGTTATTTGTTATGTATTTTTACATGAACCAGTTTACATTGAGTATTGCAGCAATAACATCACCATATTTAGGCACCTCTGTAGCCTTTTGTTACATAGTCAAGCATGAATAATTATTTATAAGTTTTTGTTGCTAGTTCCGTACTATTAGTTGTTTGTCAACTCATCCAAAAGACTAGAGCACTTGTTGACTTTTTATATTTATATTATGCATAAATATTTTTCATCATGTTTTTGCTGCCATCTCCCCCTGAGATTTTAATTTCATTCCAAAGTCAAATCTTCAACGCGTACTTTGATATATTACATATCAAATTCCTGCTAACCTTGAGTATTAGGACCTACAAAATGTGAAGAGGTAGTACATATATTATACGTTATGATGAGATGCGATTTCAGGTTTTTTTCGAAGATCATATCATGAATGACAATTTGCAGTGGTTGGACGGGCCCATTTCTAACAACTATGCTAATTTCTACGAATCCGTATGCATGGAGTTAGGATACACATAATCTTACCCTAATGTAGTACTTATACAATATGCAATGCAATACACAAAGATAATATGAACAACACTTGCACTGGAA
Organism: Orchesella cincta; assembly: GCA_001718145.1. NCBI lineage: Eukaryota > Metazoa > Arthropoda > Collembola > Entomobryomorpha > Orchesellidae > Orchesella > Orchesella cincta. The sequence continues at coordinate 17,014 of LJIJ01001873.1, forward strand.
TTGTAGCAAAATTCAGCAGATAATCATAATATTTAAAGCTGCTAAAGAGAACAATTACACTTGGAACCCTGTTAATGTTTCACAATGCTGATACGAGTAGAGCAGGTCATGCAACGTCTTTGGTAGGAGCAACTGGTAATTCCAGGTTTTAGTTATAATTCCCTTGAAAAAACAATTATTATTATTGTACCAGAAGGAAAGTTTGCACAAAAAATCATGAAAATTTCTTGTTTTACCATACTGAACACAATACTGTGATGAGCCTAATGATGAGAAAATCAACAAAAAACGTTGCAAAATTTCATGCAATCTTCATTTCATTCCAGTCAGCAGCATACATACACACATAATATATATACATTCCAAAAGCTTGACCAGGTACATTGGGTACATTTGGCTTATTAAGATGTGATGCGGTCGCGGTTGCAGAAAAACTGCTTTTTTCCATGCATCTCGTTCCATAGTACGAAGAAAGACTCATTGTTGTATAATATAGAATAACTTGTATTACAAGTTTTATGAAAAGTCATAAATGGTTCATTAATTGATGATGGACAGTCATGAATTCTAAGCTTACTGATTCGCATTTGACGTAGGTTTGACCAAACAAGATTTTTCCTTGTTTGATGAATTATATTATCTCTTGAAAAAAACGGTAATGTCTGGAAGCTGACAGCATCTGGCTATAGCTGAGATACGATAATCGCAATAAATCTTTGCCAATGCTTAAACTCAGTTTTGCGTCTAGCCACAGAGTATGCCCACTGCAAAAAGTTGCTTCAAATACTATAAGGTGAATGTACCATACAAGTGAGTGCAATTGATTTTAACATGATTTCTTCTTTTTTTCCTCTAAAGATCTTTGGGTTTTCGTTGGCAAATGGAACGGCAAGACTTTGGTGGACAATGGGGAAGGAGAGAATTTGCTTCTTTGGGCTTTGGCTATGATTGAGCAAGGCATGCGAGTAGTCCATGACACCAAGAAGCAAGGGAACGTGATTATTGACCTTCAAGGTCTTACATATTCACAAGCAACGCACATAGGCTGTGAGTTCACATAAAATATAATGTTGCACTTTTAATTGATTTGATAATAATTAAAACAATTCACTAAACTCATTGTTTTGTCTGTCACCCATCTTACAGCTCTCAAATTGTTCTATCAAGGATGTCAAAAGATTGAACAATGCTATCCAGAAATTATCAAATCAGTCACCATCATCAACGGTAAGTATCACTTAACTAGCACTATTTTCTTAAATCTTCGCCTCGAGTTTTATTTAGTACCAGCATCTGACCTTGCGTGTTTTCTTTCTATTGTTTCATTTAGCCCCATGGGTTTTCACCTTAGGTTTCAACTTTATCAAAGGGATTATCACAAGAAAAACAATGGAGAAAATCAAAATCATTGGCTGCAATAAAAATGAGTGGATGGCGGAGTTGCAGCGTAAACTTCCTAATTCCAGTATTGTTCCAGAACTTGCCCCCAGGGACGAAAATGGCAATTGAGCCATGCCTCAGTATTTAGGGGAGCTAGAGGACCAATCTGTATTACATAAAAGTATATTCATCGATAATATATATTAGAGAACTTAGTTAAAAACCTGTGTTTTGTTTCTTCAAAGTAAAACTTAGTCCACAAGAAACATTCACGCTAATTATTATTTTGTACGCGTGTTTAATCCTTTTTGTATAAAGAAAGACTGACTCGTCATGATCTAACGGCTCTGCTTTACAAACACAAGAAACCAAAGCTGCATATTATGATAATGTGTTTTTCTGTGGAGTCTACAGTACGGACGAAAAAATATGTTTAAGTCGTAAATTGTATGTCAAATGTTCCAATGTTAAATGAAAACGTAGTGCATTGATTGCATATATATACTACTGTTTTCACATTTAAACATAGTTGATCTATGATTATATCTTCTTGGTCATGTACTAACACGAACACATTATACGAATGATATAAATATGATGTGAAGGTGACGCTCGAAAATAAACAAAACTGCGAAAACTATAAAGACTGAGTATTACCAACCGTTCATTATCATTTTACCCGTGCATACAACAAATCATGCAGCCATCATAGTTCTTACATTTATGTATATATAATTGATTTTACAGAAATGCGCATAAGATCAAGGGAAATGTCAAGAAAGGGCAAGAAAGTTGATATTATTCACAAAAGTTATGAAAAATGCTTACTCGTGCAGCAGCTTTTTGTCCATGACGCACATACAAACATAATAAATGTTTACGAATTTGTCCTCTAGGAGGAGCATTCCAGTCCAGTTATTTATGTCAAGTGATCAAGTAATGTTTTTTAATCAGATATTTCTTTTAGCTCTGTGAGTCATAAGTTGATTCCTTTTTAGGGAGAGAGGAGGGATTCTGTGAAAGATAGACGTGTCATCGGAAGGTCCCGTTTAGGTTTATTTTTTCGGGGTAAAAAGTGCATGCAGAAGGGCTATACTGGTTCCACTGAACCAGTTTTTTACGGGGAACACGATAGGCTATTTAGCTAATTAGTGCAGTGACTAAGCTAGTTTTAACTGAAGTTTTTAAGTGTGTGTCAGTGTGACCATTGTCACTTTTACACACACGGTCCACAAAGCAGATTTTGACGTATGCAAATGAGTAGTTTGTGGAAAGGTATCAGTCTCATCTTTCTACGACTCCAGACTGGGATGTCCTACATGATACGTGAATAGCTCCACCGAAGGTACGTTATAATACAGCAAGCAAAAAGTCAGACATCATACCCAAGCCGGAATATTTCTCATGCATATTTAAACAAAAACATCACGCTGGACCTTTTTTTGAACAAAATTCTCAAGGAGCATACTACTGTTTGCATCTTGCATACATATGCACACACAGTTCATATGATGAACTAGTGCAGAAATAGTTCATATGATGAACTGTGCCGCATAAGTACTGTAGTATATAAGACTCTGTGTAACAAGTTCATATGATGAACTAGTACAAGTCTATCCTGCTACCATATAAGCACATATAGTTCATGTGATGAACTGTGCATGATCCGTACTGTAGTGTATGTTAACCCCTGAGCACACAGTCATATGATGACTAAGTGCTGGTGACTCCCCGAAGTGTATGATAACCCCCTGAGCACACAGTCATATGATGACTAAGTGCTGATAACACACTGAAGTGTATGATAAACCTGAGCACACAGTCATATGATGACTAAGTGCTGATACACTCCGAAGTGTATGATAACCCCCTGAGCACACAGTCATATGATGACTTAGTGCTGGAACCCCTAACGCACCAGAATACAACTGAGAAGGCCCTAAAGCAGCAATCATGTCAACTGGAAACCGAACCCCCACAGTCCCCCAACTAGTGCAGAACTTTGAAACCGGCACAACCACGGAGGAAAATGCACACAAAAGAAAATGTAGGTCCCCGTTAAGCAAAGACGAAGAGAATCTGGACATGAAAGCTTATATGAAGAAGCTGTTCAACGATAATGCGAATGAAAACAAGGCATTACACAAACAGCTTAAAGAGGATATCGGTGATCTGCGCAACACAATTACGGAGAACCATGCTGCCCTGCAAGGCCAGATAGAGGAGCTTACGCTTGAAAATCAAGATTTAAAGGCGAAGCTGAGCCAGACAAAAACGAAACTTGAGGAGACGCAGATAGGCCTCGCAGAGGCAAATGATAGGATCCTACATTTGGAAGAAAATGCTAACAAGAACACTCTCATAATAAACGGAGTGCCTGAAGCTGCTGGCGATACTAACGAGACATCAGCTATGAGAGTAAACGCCATTATAAGGGACCAACTGAAACTCACTCAAGTGTGCCAATCAGCAAGAAGGCTTGGGAAAGAACAAGTAGGTACTAGACCACGGCCTATATTGGCGTATTTTGTATCCAGGATGACCGGTTCCGCGTTCTGTCAAATAACAGAAAGACAAACCCAGGCATATTTATTGGCCCCGATTACCCATACAAGTCCGTAAAGTGCGCAAAATCCTCCGAGATGAGGCCAAGAAAGCTGAACAGAGAGGAGAAAAGGTCATGTTCCTATGGAAAAATTATAGCATAGTGATAGAAGGAGCAGAACGTCACTGGACATACTTCCAGTCTCACAATGAGGACATCGAAGAAATGGAATCCGACCCCTTCGCATAGGAAATCGGCCGGCTCACACACGCACTCACTACGGAAAATTTGTATATAGCACAATCCCCAAATACTACACTCCTAAGTAACGAAAGCAATAGCTCCCCTAAACTACTACCTTCATCCAGACAGTTAAAAGCCATCTTTTGGAATTGTCATGGTTTCAAGAACCTCTACGACCTAGATGAAAACGAAAAAACAATTCTAACTTCTGCGTCCATAATAGGACTTACTGAGACTTGGATAGAATACGATATTAGGACCTTGCCAAAATTCCTCTGTAATTACGACATTATATCAATCCCGTCTACAAGGGATAAGAAAGCAGGGCGGAGCAAAGGAGGCATCATACTATTATACGAAAAAGATAAATTTAGGCACGCAGAGGTGCTAGACGCATGCAATCACTGGATAATCAGCAAATTAGTGGACCACAATGGCGGAAACATAACTGTAGCTTGCACATACATACCCCCGCAGTCAACGTACAATAGCCTAATCTCAAACTTTGCGGAGTCTCTTGAGCTGTACGCCTTCAATTTAGGCGACAACGTCTTGGTTGGAGGCGATTTTAACGCTAGAATAGCAAATATCCTATGGCCAAACAGCGACCTCTGAATTCTACACCACTAGAAACTCCCACGATTTGATTCGAAACCCCCGCGGCAAAGCTCTAACAAAAAGCTTTTGTGAACTAGGACTGCTCCCACTGAACGGGTGCAGTACATCGGATTCCGACGGTGAGTACACTTTTATGAGAAGTGACGCCTGCAGTGTCGTCGACTATATTTGGATACCATTTAAGTTCCTTCCATCATTCAGAGATTTTGCAATAGAAGAAATCAGCTCCTCAGATCACCAACCCATTGCTGTTCTCCTCGATTGGCCGACTTTCAACTCCGCACATACCCCGTCACCAACAAGCTGCTCCCAAGAAAGAATTCAGAAACTAAGATGGGTACCAGAAAACATGGAGGCATTTACAGACCATCTTGATAACACCGATACAGATCTTCAAGAAGGCTCAGGAGTTAACCATTTATACAACCAACTAACCAAAGCCATTTTCAACGCCGCGAGTGCCACAAATATGATGTATAGTTTTCGCCCTGGTAGAAAGATCTCCCAAGGCAACCCTCCATGGTTTGACAGCGATATTAAGGACGCAAAGAAAGGCTTACGGCAGGCAAAACGAAAATGCAAGAAGCACAGATACACTGAGGAGCGCCGCAAAGCCTGTGCAGCAGCAAAAGAAAATTACGAAAAGATTGTATCACAGAAGAAAATGGCTTATTATGAAGAGATTCAGAACAAAATGTCCACAGCTTCAAACCCAAAAGATTTCTGGTCTACCGTTAAGCTACTAAGAGGCTCAACGCGCAGCGAATGCCCTATTGACAAGCCAAAATGGGAATCTTTCTACAATGATGTACTTCCTGCAAGATCCATTGATATTACCACGTACCACGGCGTCACCCATCCCCAGCTTGATGTTGACATATCCACGCACGAGATCTATGCTGCACTCAAAAGGCTAAAGTCACACAAGAGTCCTGGCCTAGACGGGATAAGAAATGAGTTCCTTAAGAGTCTCCCATCATCATGGATTAAAGTTGTTAAGTCCCCTCTTCAATCGCATGCAGGCAGACGAATGTATCCCAAACGATTTGATAGATATAGAAGTTGTCATGCTGTATAAGAAAGGCGACCCAAATGATCCCAGAAACTACCGGGGCATCTCGCTTATCAACACAATTCTGAAGCTTTTTACGAGCATTATGTTGGCGCGTTTAGAGGAATGGGCAGAGAGTAGCGGCGTGTTACCAGAATCACAAGCTGGTTTCCGCAAGGAAAGAGGCTGTGTGGACCATATTTTTACACTGGAAGCAATTCGTCAAATTTCCAAGCGTAAGCTAAAGAAACGAAGACTACATCTGCTCTTTGTTGACTTCGCAAGGGCCTTCGACTCAATAGACCATAAAAAACTGTGGAGCCGTCTAAACTTGGTAGGAGTCAGCGCAAAATACATTCGACTTTTTAGAGACATGTACAGTAAAGCCACAATGCGAGTAAGAACGAACGCCGGGCCCAGTAAACGTTTTGATGTCGCAGAAGGAGTTCTACAGGGAGAGTTGACTAGCCCGATTTTCTTTGCACTGTTTATCAGTGATATAGAAGATATATTCAATGAACTACAAGCACAAGGCGTCCGAGGGTTTAATATTAACCATAAATCCACCATACATGTGCTGGCCTATGCCGACGACCTTGTCATTCTTGCTGACTCACCTTCCAACCTTCAGCTGAAACTGGACCGCCTTTCTCAGTATTGCAAGGAAAAGGGGCTTTCTGTCAATGTTGCAAAGACAAAGATCCTCATTTTTTACCACTGTCACCCCAAGGAGCCCGCACTGCATAACTTCGTGTATCAAGAACAGGCGATAGAAGTAGTAAAAGAATTTACGTATCTCGGAGTCACTTTTTGCTGCTGTGGCAAATTCCACAAGCACCTCTCCGCCGTTAAGGTAAAATGCGCAAACGCAACTGGCTCAATAGTCTCTGTAATTCTCAGAGCCGAACGCATGACTGGGACGTGGTCACAAAGCTACTCGACGCCCTTCTGCTCTCGATTCCACTATATGCAGGCGAGATCTGGTCCCTTGAATTTGTCGAAGACTTAGAAAGAATTCAGCTGAAACTTCCTGAAACGCCTTTTCACGCTCCCCAATATACGCCGGGTATATGCTGCGATTAGAAACTGGGATCAAGCATATAATTTCAACGGTGTTGATCAGAGCATTGCGCTGGTGGGTCAAGGTATCAAAACTACCTTCGTCAAGGACCCCAAGAATTTGCCTAGAGGAACTTGCAAGGCTCCCATTTAAGAAAAATTGCCCGACGTGGTTACAACGTGTGCAGAGTCTTCTTGAGAAATGCGAGGTTCAAGATAAAGTTGACATTCTCGATCTACTCAACGAAGACAATGAAGCTTCCATAGGGTATGCATGGCTTGGCGCCAGAAACAATATGTTGATGTTAGATACAGAGAGATTGGACCGGGATAACTCCGGTTTTAGCTCCCTGTATGGAAGGATGAAACTTAATTTCAGAGAGGAGAAATATTTAAGCTACCCGATCTCCTTCCATAAAAAACGAATATTCGCACAGCTCCGCCTACACCCAGATCGTCTGAGCCTCTATGTTGATCGCAGTAAAACCTCGTTCAACCCTACAAAGTACTGTACGATATGTAACCAGAAAGATAATGACGACCTGTTCCACATCTTCTGTAAATGTAACATATACGACTCCCACCGGCAAGCTCTGGCTAACATAAGTAATCCTCCATCTAGCACTTTGACTAGACGCTTCTTCCACAAAATTTTCCAGTACAAAACCCCGGAAGACGTACACTCAATCTGCCTTTTCATCCGCAGTGCCCTCCGCGAACGCAGTTTACACCCGGAAATAAGTGAAATATAAGGACCTTATAATCAACCCCTCAACTCTCTTGGCGACGACATATACCTACACATACATACTTCATAATATATTTTTACAATTTATTTAAAATCAAACAGAATGTTTGTATTTTATATGAGAATGGGCATATTTCATGTCATGTGGATGGGTGGATGGGTGGATGGGAGGATGTCTGTGCGATAACTCAAACAAAACTAATCCAATCAACTTCATCTTTGGCATACTGATTGTTTAGGTCAAGGGGACGAACCCTATTGATTTTCAGCTAAATCCGTTAACTTAATCATAATTAAGTGATCATAATTAAGTTTCATCATAGGAATAATATACATTGAACAAAATGTTCACAATACCCCATTGAGACCGGCGCTAATTACAAATGCCATGGCGTTTTAGAATAGGGGATAGTGAAGGAGGACGAGTGACAATTAAGGAGGATAATTGACAATTAAGAAGGATAAGTGATAATTAAGAACGATAAATGACAATTAGGGATGATAAGTGATAATTAAGGAGGATAAGTGACAATTAGGGAGGATAAATGACAATTAAGAGATAACTGAGGAGGGTAAGCCGTAATTAAGAAGGATAAGTGATAATTAAGGAGGATAAGTGACAATTAGCGAGGATAAATGACAATTAAGAGATAACTGAGGGTAAGTCATAATTAAAGAAGATAAGTGAAAATTAAGGATGATAAGAGCAAATTAAGGACGATAAGTGATAATTAAGGAGGAGCCGAGATAACTCAGGAGGTTAAACGATAAATACGGAGGATAAGTGATATTGTTTGATTTTACCCTACTGGCTACCAGCATTTATTTTAAATTTAGTCATATAGATTTATTATTTTCCCTATTCGTACTTCATGTAAATATGAATTCGTGGCAATTTGTGTGTGGGCTGTGGCCCTCTTCATGCAATAAAACTAACTAACTAACTAACTAACTAACTAACACAACATGGTGAACGTATTTAACCACTTATGCTGTTAATCACAATGATTTAATCAACTGAATTTAAAAGGTAACAAATTCGAGTGAAATCACTAAAACTTGAAACAAAGCTTTGTTGCGTGTCTCAAATCTTTGCAACTCGAGTACTAAAAACGACGCTTACTTTTGCTTGTGTATATCATAACCTGAGCGGATAGAATGCACTTTTCTTCAGAATACATGATCAAGTTTTTATGTGTGTAATAATATATTGGCATGTAACGAGTTCTGCATTAGAAGTACATTATCTTTTTGTGTACGAATCACAATAGAAGTACATAATCTTTTTGTTTATGAATCACAATAGACCATGAGAGCCTTTCCTTTTCAATTATAGAAGAAAAAGGTAGAAAAGCTCGGGATCAAATAAAGAGATAAGACGGGCACAGAATCTTTACAAAATTGTAAACATCGCATAAAAAAGGAAGCAAATATCCAATTCATGCTCAGTATCACGAGAAAATTCGGAGTTGGTCAACAAAATACAATACATTATGTACATATGCAGTACGAATAGCTATATGCATGTACATGGGATAGGCACATAGGAATGTACATTCAAATTGGACAAGAATTTCTTAATTAGGAAAGTCATATGCTAACGAAAGTATGCGTTGATCACATACAGATTCTACTAATAACGATAATATAATTGAAGTCAAATCCATAACACGACAATAATGCTTAGCATACAAAGTAGAACATACTGACATCTACAAGTACATTGAAATCAAAGAATGATTCAACTTGTAATTTTTAGTTGCTACATAATACGAGTAGATAGCAGAAAAACAGCTCGTACGAAAGTATAGACAAAGACTTGGCATTTGAGCAAATATTATTTTTTTAAACATGGTGAATGTATTTAATCATTTATGTTGTTATTAACAATATTAAGACCACGGAAAATAAAAGTTATAATTCAAGTAAATTCACTAAAACATTATTGAAATAAAGCTCGTTTATATGTCTTAAATATATGTAACTCGAGTACTCAAAAAGACGCTTACTTGTATTTGTATACATGATCAGTTTTTTATGTATGTAATAATATATTGGCATGTAAGGAGCTCTACACCGGAAGTATATAATCTTTTGGTGGACGGATCACAATAGACCAGGAGAGCCTTCATTTCCTTTTCAATTATACGAAAAAAGGTAAAAAAGATAAGGATCAAATAAGAAGATAGTACGAGTGCAGATTCTTCAGAATATTTTAAACAAGGCATAATAAAATCAAGGAGACAGAAACTCCAGTTTATGCTCAGTATCATAAATTTGAATAAATTTGGGAGTTGGTCAACAAAATACAATACATAATGTACACACTCATTCAGAATATATATAAGCATGTACATACGATATGCATGTAGGAATGTTGATTCAGATTGAACAAGAATTTCATTCTTAATTAGGAATGTAATAAACCCGACAATTCGAGATGTAGCGATGTACCTTTAGCGGATATAATTTGTGGCATAATTGTGTCATAAGCGAAATTTTCAATAGACTAGCTGTCGAATAATATATCGCATTCCAAGCGTGTCGTTTAAAAGTACATGACCTTTGACCTCTGTTCTAAAGTTCCGATTTCAATTTGCAGTGCATATTCATCATCAGTACAACAATACCTTTCGATTGATGTATCATAAGCTATATGTGACGCTTATCAATTTGTTGCGCTTACCATTTGACCTTGTTCCCGTGATCCCAGATAACCCATTTACGAACTCATCCTCCGCCTTGACCTTATCTATCGATTGGTGAAAACAGAATTTCAAAATGTCAAACGGTTCGAAAGTTATCGTGTTGACAGACAGACGACAGACGACAACACACAAAGTCTTCTTAATATGTACCTAAAGGTACATAATAAAGGTACATAATTAGTGTCCACGTTCCAAATATGCAGTTCAAGAAGAGGCTCATGAGTGAAAGATGTCAGTTATCAAAAACAGCCCTCAATACATCCAAATTTATAACGTAAAGTCGACTATCCATCAACATGTCGTTCATATCATATCACTCAATTAGCAGCCTTCCGGACAGATAATCATGAAGTTGGAATATAAAATGGAATCCAAACAAACTTTTATGCAAAATAGCAAAACGATAAGAACAAGCGGCACTCGTAAAACGATAATTTTTACCTCAGTCTTGCCTTCGTTGTGCCTTTTCATATCCACCAGATCAATCAGAAAAAAATCATTTGGATAGACGGGGATGTGGTTTGTTGGCTTGTTTCCTTGTTGGGATCGAGTTGTAGTGCATTTGGCTGCTTTTATTTTCCATTTCTCAACATTTCATCGTTGTGCACTTTGCTGTCGGAGGAATTTTTTCGAAAAGTGAATTTCAATTTTGAAGATTACCAAAGTAATTTGGTTGAAATTTTGCCCGTTACGTTGTCAGTTTTTGGTGACTGACTTCCACGAAGGAGTGGTGATGGCTATCCAAGTCCAAATGAAGCTGCGGCCAGTCATTTTTACGTAAGTTGATTATGAAATCTTACAGTTAGTATAATTAGATACAATTGGGTGATATAAATATATGTATTAACAAAATAGATATATTTATTTTATAACACAACAACGGTAATTTGAAGATCGACATTCATCGACAGGCATTAATTTAACTGTTTAATATTGTAATTATAGATGGCCAGTTAGCGACGAAAAAATGGTACGAAGCTATGGATGGTGAAGAGGGATTTAAAGGAGAGCCGTTAGTGAGAAAGGTGTACAATGACCTCCTAGCTCGCGTCAAAAGAAAAACAACATAGAAATTAATTCTGCCTGGACTGATAATTTGCTAATGCCCGTGCTGGTAACAAAATGAGTCTTTCTTTATTGCTTAAGTATTATGAATTATTGTTTAATACAGTTTAATATTGTTGTAGCCGTAGTTGAAAACAACAGTGCTGAGGTTCAAATAGACGAGAACATGGTCACGACGATTCCTGCGTTCCGGGTGTGATTATGATGCCACGCGTGGATCCCTTGCCTCCAACTAACTGTTGGCAGTATTCTTCTGTCAACTTTCCTAGCAAGGATTCCAAATTTTTGAATAACATGCCCAGCGTCAATGGCTCTGATGCAGGCAGTAAATTTAACAAAGAATTACTACAAATGACCAGGGCAAAGTTCACTCTGAGCATGAGTGTGATGATGCTTCTGTTATTGATCCTGTGGTACTTCCGGATTTTATCCGTGTTTTGATGAAGCTGGAGGAGGACTATCAACCAGATGTTTTTAGTGACGAACGTGTAACTGAAAACATTCCTGATAAGAAGAAGTTACGACTTTACTACAGGTCTGTTCGAGATGCAGACGAGCTTGAGTTTGCGACTCACGAACCATCAAAGAAAGTGCTCAAGGCTGCAATGTCAGTTATTAACGAAGATATGACTACGAAAGACTTAAAAGAGAGGTGAGTTACTGGTATTTAGTTAAATATATTAAAGTTAGTTATGTAGTTACTTTACGGTACTTTGTTGCATTTCGAATGTTCCGAGAGATATTTTTGCTAGCTAAGTAGAAGGTGTCCTTGCTTTCATAATTCATCAAAAATCAATTTAATGATATACTACCTGACGATTCAGCTCTTATATAGACGTCAGATTCTCAATTAATATAAAGCTCTTTGAACATCTTATGCAATTTACTCATCCTAAAAATGTTACATGTAGTTCCATTTCCTGGTCTTTTAAATCTTAACATTATTTACTAAGATCCACGCAACATATGGGATGTAAATATTTCCTTTCGTAACGACAAGCTATAATGTTCACTTAAATGAAAAATATAAGTATTATCAACTTTCGCTGCAATATATTTATATAATCTGTCAATCCTTACATATATTCAAAGTATCGCTGACTGTAAAATTACACACAAAGGTTTTACCTTGGATTTTAAATTTCTACAAGGGATGAATTGTACAAAAATACATTATTATCAACCGGATTGGAATATGTTATCGACCGTGGAAGAAAAGTTGGTTTCTTGTTCGACACGGAAAAATTATAAACTTTCTATAACTGTACCATGGATTTGAAACTTTGTTCAATGTCAACATGGAATTTCATAATAATAATTATCAATATCGAACTAAATGTGTAACTAGAAAATTAGTAAATACGAAAAATTGTTCTTCCACTGCACAACCTTCATCAAACGACACCAAAAGTATACTGCGCAAAACAACATGCATAGCATAAGTATTGTAATAAGAGTTTCACAAACGTTCATTAAACGTGTGGATAATTAAAATAAGTATACATAAATGAAAACTTATGCAATACATGAAAGATACATATAAATTCATGAGTCCCATAATGACCCATCCTTTTCTGCTTCCAAAAACTTATCCTCGATTGATGATGCTGTTTAGAAATACTGGCGTAATCCACTTTCACCCGCTCCGTTGCTTTAAAGGCAATCTCTTTGTCTTCCGCTATGACCATGCCGACTGAAGTGAAAGAAATAGCATTTAGAAGATATGATTGTCAGATGCCAGAAGTAGAGTAATGTGCTGCTTGGAGAAAGCAAATAAAAAGTAAAATCAAACCCGGTTGGCCAAAGAAATGGACTTTGTTGCTAGCAAAAATCTGAATCAATAAAAATAATAAGCAGGTGTGTCAAATGTTCATGATCATGATCGTGTCAAATGATAAAATTGTCAACATGCATGAAATTATGAATTTAAGAACTGAGTTGACACTCACCTCCTCTGCAGTGTCAGCCATCACCATGTAATCATTCAAGCCAGGAATATCAGCAGCTTTAACAAATTTCACAACACCTGGAAGGTTCTAGGGAGTAAATTAGAAAGTTGAACGATAGATGATGATGTCCAAATAATCTCTGTCAACATGTATAGCATTAGAAATTCTTATTACGTATACCTCTGCCGCTGAAGCATCTATTTGAACCAAATCCGCTTGACCCTCCGTACTTAAAACAAATGCTCCAAACAATTCGCCAAACTTGGGATGAATGTCATTTATGTATTCTGCCTCACCTATGTGAATAAAACATTGATTTCTGAGTCCAGTTGCATAATTGTATTGACATTACAATAAACCAACTTTGCTTTTCATACCGGATACTTGTGGAAATGATTCTAACTTCAAAATGGGTTCATTGACTGGCCACGTGGTTTTATCAGTATCGTAGGTCTGTTGACCTTTTGTGACATTTCGCTTAAGGTTTTTACCCCCACTACGAACTCTATTACTTGAGTCAGGGCCCCAGTATTCCTAGAATACACTGGAAGTACAAGTGAACAATATGTGATTATCTAAAAGAAGAGTGGCTCACATCACATGAGAATAAGAATATATGTATAGTTCAAAAAAAGTTAAAATTACCTTATACAACAACGTTTGAGTCAAGCGTTTCGATACGCTTGGGATCGCTCAGGAGGTCTAGAGTCCGGCTTAATCTCATTCTCCAGAACCTGCATTGCACCTCTAAGCGTTGCGTCATCGCGTAATGACTTATTTGTTAGGAATCTTTCAGTTGTGGAAGCATGAACCTGGAGAAGATAGTGGTTACATCATTAGCAAATCCTGGTTTATCCTACCTAACTTTCTGTAGTGTGGATTATTTTATTCATATTCTATGTATTGAAAGGTTTGACGTAACATAAAAGTAGGTAGGGATGAAAACAGATTTTGGTAATCTGGAGCGAACATCATTCTTCGGCCAGGTTCCTGCTTCCACCTGAATGAGTGGAGGTTACGCGTCGGTAGCTAGGTGGGGTGGAGTGATTAGCGGTCGTGGGGATAGGGAATAGACGTCTAGTATATGTAAGGTTGTGTAAGATGTGTCAGGAGTTTATCTGTGATGGGAGTAGATATTGGGGTTGAATGCTGGCTCGGAACTCGTCTATGTGAGATTATGCGATTCCGGGTGATGTGGGAGGCAGAGGTGAGGTAAGCGTGTATGAGCTACAGAAACGTTGTTGGTATGAGGTCATTTAACTTTGTGTGGTGCGGTAGCGTGGATATGGATAGTGATGTCACTTGATTAGTTGGATGGATGAGCTGTTCGAGGGGGCAGTGTCTTCTGTTAGGTGAGGAGTGAAGTTGCACTATTGTCCTTGTACTTGGTTGCGAGAGTGTGAGTATGCTGAGGAGGTAAGGCTGTGTGGGTGAGAGTGATGCACGTAAAGAGATTCGCTCAGTGGGGTAAAAACGTTAAGCGAATGTGACAAAAAGGTCACAGGAAACTACGAATACTGATGGGGACAGACGCTAGGCATCGGGGGCCAGGTGAAGGATTTACAGAACAGCCTCACGTGGTGGTGTGGAGTTGGTGAGAAGTGTCGAGTTGTTGGCACAGCAAGTATGTGTGCAAGATTAGTGGAACGGCTGAAGTAAGGTCAGAGTGATGGAGTGTTAGTTGTGTGTAGTAGTTAGGGTGTGACGCGATTAGATGTGTCAGCCTGGACTCAGAAATCAATGTTTGTATTCACATATGTGAGCATGGACCGAAAGAGAAGAGTAAGGATTGCGCAGCGCATAATGACATATAATGACATTCATCCACAAGTTGGCGAATTGTTTGAAGCATTTGTTTTAAGTCGGAGGGTTCAAGCGATTTGTTCAAATAGATGCTTCAGCCGGCAGCAGGTATACGATATTAAAGAGATTTCGAATACATATAACTAATAATGTTGAATAGATTATTTTGGACATATCATCTATGTCATTTCTACTTTAACTCTCTAATGCCAGGTGTTGATGAAGATTGTGAGGTGCTGATGATTCCTGAGTTGAATGATTACATGGTGATGGATGAAACTGCACGAGGATGGTGATGCAATTTCAGTTCTTATTATAATTTTCATGCAGTTGATGTGACGAAATTTATCATTGTGACACGATCATGAGGCATGACATTTGAACGGACGTGCATTATTATTTTTATTGATTAGATTTTTTGGGCTAGCACAAAGTCATTTTCTTTTGGCCAACGGTTATGATTTTACTTTTCTCATTTGCTTTCTCCAAAGCAGCAGCATTACTCTACTTCTGACATTCAATCTTCTAAATGCTATTCTTTTTCACTTCAGTCGGCATGGTCATAGCGGAAGACAAAGAGATTGGCTTAAAGCAACGGAGCTGGTGAAAGTGGAATACGCCAATTTCTAAGGAGTATCATCTATGCGAGATAAGTTGTTGGATGCAGAAAAGGATGGCTCGTTAGATTCACTTACGGCGAAGACGTGAAGAGCTTTGACTGTAATTCATATTTAGGCATGCATTATTACAGAGAGTTAGGAGTTTACGAAAACCTATTGTTGGGATAAATATGTTGCTACAGATAGCTCACCAGAATTGTGCCAGGAGAGTCAGAAAATTGTAGGCGAGTTCCAACTCGGCATCCAGTATCACTTTTACAATGGAAACTCATATCACCATTTGGCGTTCCAAAGAAGACGGCAATGGACGTTCATTGTTCAACACAGTGGATGGATTTGGTTCAAAACGCAGTGGCATCCACTCTTGGAAGACCTGCAAATGAGTTATGATGAATTTAATTAAGATGAAATTGTGCGGAAGTTTCTGGGTTACAAATCAGTAGTTATTGCAGGAATTTGAATGGTCAGTTGGAGAGGGTTGGAGGAGCTTACGTTGTAGTATAAAAGGCAACTCAATTGCGATCGGGCATGTGCGGTTATGCCGCATACCAAATAACGACCTGTTCGCTTTAAGACCATTAGGAGCTAAACAACTGGATTTGAGACAAATATGAAGATGGTTGGGAAAGCGGCCTTTTCTTATGAATGACGAAGGTACACACAAGAGACTAACTGAGCTGCGCCTTTTCCAGTCATCTATGGTCATATCAATAATACTAGATGCTCGATTCTTCATCCTGTCCATTTTGAAGGTCATGTCGATCAACAGGGAAAGGGGGAATAAGTGGGGTCTCAAAAGGAAGGAGTTTTTTAGCACAGGGATGGAGTCTGGAGAGGGAACGGCGGAAGTGGCATGGGGTTACCTTACAATCCATGTTGAGGCTAATAACTGGCCAGGTGTCACTCCTTCTAATATCTCGAAAAGCACAACCTCGAAGTACTGTTGGGGCGGCTCCGAGGTACACTGTGAGCTTTTTGGCAGTGCTGCCATTAATTAGATTTAGTGGCATAACATTGAGAGTTTAACAGTGTGTGAACCAGTTCCTATTTGTCTATGAGGATCGACTCCGGAGATTGCTTTAATTGAAAGCGTAATGGAGCATGGTTGGCGATACGTATAAAGTTGACCGCCAGTCTTGCTGGTTCGTGTTGCTAATACAATTAAAGTGGGGCTGCAAACTGTTTCTCCTACTAGGCGTCAAAATATTGAGGGGGAGAGTTTTATTCGCAAAAATGCTGGATGAGCTGAAAGTTAGTGGCAGCATTGGAGGAACGCAAAGGATCATTGATGATTTAAACTGTTGTTAGTAATTTCAAAATTTCAAGGCTAACATTCCGTAACAATTATGTGGCTAAATTGTGTGTCTTTAATATTGAAGGCATGAAGAAGAAGAGGGTGTATCAATCGTGCAATGCGAGTATCCGTCTTGATTACTTGGATCACTAAGTAATCCTGCGATGGTCTTGGATTTAAATAGGATGGGCACGGTGGCCGTCTCAACTGGTGGATTGGAGGTTGGAAGCTTATATTCGTAAAACCATAGCCGGGTCTCAGACAAGTATGAATACTATGAATATGAGGGCTTGTAAATCACTCAGCAATTCTAAATTTGCTTCCGTAGAACCTTCAGGTGTTGTTGAATTTGTTAAATCTGTTGATATTCGTGTTTGAATGGATTATACGTGTGTGGATTGTAAAGATGAGTGTCAATTCAGCTCTTAAAATCATATTTTTTCATGCATATTTCAAGCTGGGAGATTTTATGTGAGCGCCATGAATTTGACATATCCTGTGTATTGTTTTTTATTGATTCAGCTTTGTTGCTATCACAAATCAATTCCTTTGGACACGCGGTTTGATTGACTTTTTCTCTGACTTTCATTCTGCTTTCTCCAGGCGAGCACATTACTGTGAGCTAGTACATTGATTATAG
This sequence comes from Orchesella cincta, assembly GCA_001718145.1. NCBI lineage: Eukaryota > Metazoa > Arthropoda > Collembola > Entomobryomorpha > Orchesellidae > Orchesella > Orchesella cincta. The sequence continues at coordinate 34,737 of LJIJ01001873.1, forward strand.
ATATTTTAATTATTTTTCACTTCAGTCGCATGGTCATAGCGGCAAGCAAGGCGTAATCCACTCTTCACCGCCCTCACGCCCTGCTTTAAAGCCATCCTC
>LJIJ01001874.1:0-34799 GCA_001718145.1 Orchesella cincta
AGATAGTCGCTTGTGGAATTTCTCGATATAAACTTGTGCCCGTAAAGAAAGTCTATACAAAAAACCATGAAACCGTTGTATTCAAAATGGCCACAGCTTACACTAGTTAGCACAGCTTTAGTACAAATACAGTTTACGAAAGCAGCTGCTACAAAAAATGTGGATATTTACGAAACCGATTTGCAGTCAAACAAAAATATCACTATAAAGTGGCCAATTTTATCTCAGTGTACCATTTTTGTGTGGAATAACGATGTCTCAGAGGAAAAACTTACTTTGCTCTACATGAACCTAGCTAATTACTGTTGGAATACAACATCCTCAGACTGCGTTTTGCTGTATAATTTTAAGCATTACAAATATAGTCTATTTACTTTGAAATCAGACAAAATGAGTGCAAACCTATACAGTATAATGAGTTTGCGATATTCGGAACGTTGTCTACTTGTCCTTCCCAAGAAAATGTTGTTTATTCACGAAAACAACCCTCAGAAATATGACCAAAAGTATTTGCTGTATTTTAAGACGCTTGATGATGTTAATGTTCTGTTTCATAAACCTCCTTTTACCCACATTCATTCTTGTTGGCAACGATCATGGGAAAAACTTTGTGTTTCCGACCAAAATGAGCATTTTATCCCAAGTAAAGACAATCATTTTTAGATTCATCCTTTGAAAGCATTTATATTTTATGCCAACTATGCAGAGGTTAAATTCGATAAATTAATGTAGCATGAATCTTAGATCGATGAAAGTGGGCATCGTATATACTGGAACCAACGTGATTTTAGCCAAATTAATTAAAATAAGTTTTCAAAATACGATTCCGGAAATGTTAAGAATATGGATGAAATCAAACTTTTACTGGGAAATGGTCGACAACTTTTGGAGAGTTGTGATGTAACAAGATGCAAACTCCACAGCGAATGGATTCGTGGAAAATCGAAAACCAGCCTAGTATTCAAAGCCGTCGAGCTGATAAATGCATTGAAACGAAAATTCTCGAATTTCACAACTGTTCCAACCCAGATTGCTTGGGAGTCGTTGCCGGAAGGAACCGTTTTATTACTTTTTATTGTAAGACTGAATCGCCATGTGTGGTAGTTTTGCCGTTTGGCATTCATTTTGAAAATTTTAATTATGTTGTGTTCCAAACACCACCATTGAGGGCTTAAGATATGAATTCTCTACTTAAACCTATTCCGTATTACGGATGGCAGCTGATTTTATCACGTTTGTTTTAATGGTTTACGTTCTTCAATTCAAAAAATTCAAACTAAAAAGTACTACCTTTTATGCAGTTCAGCTGCATTTTGAGCAAGATTTAGTCTTGGTAATAGCCAAAATGTTAGAGTTTATTTGTTACTTCCTTTGTGTTTTTATTTTGTGTTTTGTTGCGAAAATGTGTACACGTCATCAATGTACACCATTTCTAACGCAATATCCAGTACCACAAATTCCCAACTCATTGAAAGAAATCTATGATAACTTTGATTTTGACATTTTAATCGACAATATTCACATCCACTATGTACTGAAGAGTTCTTCAGTTGGTTAGAATCAAATCATCTACAATCAATTAATCAAGTTTCCTTTCATAGCCAATTCTAGTTTTTACTTGGCCTTTTTGGGAGTCACTGTATAATCTCCGTTTGATTTTTGAAAACGTATGGCCAAAAAAAAGAGATTGCAGCATTACGAACAAACTATAACGCTTGCTTGGTGCAAAACGCAGTCAAGTTAACTTTTTTTCTGTTGTGCATCACGCAAGCACAATTGAAATCAAATTTTTGCGAGCTAACGACGAAATTTGGTTGAGCCATCGAAAATGGAATCATTATGGGTAGTTTGGATTCTGTATTTTGGGATGTCGGTTTTATGGCTATTTGTGTTAGGCTGTGAAAGCTTTTGGTAAATTGCAAAACTAGTTGTCTAGTTCTGACCGAAATTCAACAAACTGGATATTGCTTTTTCTAAAAGGTATAAAAACGCAATCATTACATCTGTTGAACACAATTTGTCGTTGTTTGAAGCTATCCTGCTTTTAAATAACTCCAAATAAAGGGTAATAATCATTTTTAAGTAACTTTGCCACCAAGCATTATCTGGCTAACCATGTATTGTGCATCTAATTCATGCATTATTCATAGTGGAAACTTTCGTGCTGAACAAAATGTATAAAGTAGAAGTCTGTTATATGAAATCTGCATCAACCATGAATATTTCAACAAGTATTATTTCCTTAGTAAGTCTAAAGTTAAGGCGGAGACATTGAAGGCATAGTAATTGCAGAAGCCATTTAAACGTATTAGACTTTTAATGTCCTAATAAATTAATGTATGTCAACTACAGTAGCTTAATGTTTAGAATTGAAAATGAATGGGAATGGAGAAAAGTCAGTTTTAATAAATTTTAACATCAATCGACTTCAGCAGACGAAGACCTAATTGTTTGAATGAAGTTCGCCAACTGGCACTTGCTGGTTTTTGAAAATTTAACTGGCAAGTAAGCCTGTATTAAAAACCGGAATGTTGGTCTAAATTTTGAAAAAGCAATTTGTCGCTTCCTGTTTGGTCTTACAGGAAATTGGAATATTAAGAAATATTAACTCATTCCCGACAGTATCCAGCCTATATTAACCCAAAAAAGCAGGTTATATATTGATTTCCAGTTTTGAAGCTAGGTGTTTATAAGTTATTAGGCTGTTTATGTTTCAATTTCTGAAGTTCTCAGCAACTAAAGTTAACTTGCTTTATATTTAATGAGATACGATTAATATAGGCTGGATTACTTCAGGAAATGTGTTAATTTGTTAAATATTCCAATTTCCTATAAGACAAACAGGAAGCAGACAAATTGTTTTGTCAAAATTTGACCAACATTCCTGTTTTTAATACAGGCTTACTTGCCAGCCAAATTTTCAAAACCAGCAAGTGTCAGTTGGCTAACTCATTCAAACAATAAGGTATTTGCCTGCTGAAGTCGTGTGATATTAAAATTTATTAAAACTGACTTTTCTCCATTGCATTCATTTTCACTTCAAAATATTAAGCTATTTAGTTGACATATAATAACCTAATACGTTTTACAATGGCGTCTGCATTATTATGCTTCAATATCTCCTCTTAACTTTAGCCTTAGTTCGGTCGTCACCAACAGAAGCTACAACCATTAATTTGGACAGGCACCTCCAGATATTTAGCCACTGCTCTGTTCACATTGTAACTGCTCATGTTGTCAAACAAAAGGTAAGCATTTAAAACAAAAAATTAGAGTAGCAAATGGATTTATTAGAAAACCGTTTATTGCAGGAATCCGAATTCAAACCTATCAACTGGAACAACTTACCGTGCCTTACATTCACTCAGTCTACTATTATAAGGAACAAGCAATAGGGGTTCGGTGGAATTCACTGCAATAGAGAGAAATCCGTATTTTTAGAACCCAACAAGGTTTCAAATTCCGAGCTCCAGTTCCTTTGCTCAGCTGCAACGTTCAAATTTATATTATTCCAGTTCAATGTCAAACCTGGACCAATCAACCAACCAATAATCAAAATAGGAAAAAATCTATTTCCCAATTCGTATTTGACACCTTGTCGACTACAGGCTACTACTATTACCAGAGAAAAAAAGTACAACTTAGCAGAGCAGGCCGTTTTTTCATAATGATTGGCAACCAGCAACAACTCTGCATTCCACTACAGCAAAACTTCGCTTTCCATTACTTAGAAATTTTTATCGATTTACCGAAGTAGTTTCCTCCACTGTGTTATATTTTGAAATCGGTGCCAAGTCATATATTAGTCACCGACTATATAATATAATCACGTTTACGCAACCCTGAAATCGATTGTCCTGTTCAGCAGCAAAAATGCATAATAGGGGGCCTTGAAACAGTTTGGTCAGCACCCACCGATGCCGCATTGATCACCTTCGAACAATTGTCTCAACCACATACTTTGGTTAGAGCCCCCCGGATTTATCTTTATTGTGAAAAGTGCATGCAAGATTCAGCAAATTTTGTAATACCAAACCTGAAAGATAACAGTTTATATGTCAGGTTTTGGAACAATTCTTTCAGACTGGAGCATTGTTGCTTCGTACTTTGTTTCGTAATAGTTCTGTAACAACTACATCATTGAAGGACGATGATAGACGCTTCCGTTTATGTTCGTCAATAAACAGTTCTCGGCTCAGACATTTAATATTTGATTCCAAAGGTTATTATTTTGTTACTTGTGCCAACATGTTCGAAAATGAAGGATTGTCATTTCACGGCTTTGTTCCGCTTTCGACAAACATATCTGGATTCTGCTTTTATTGTCAATGTTTAAGTTGTGTGTATTCCAACTGCATACTAAAACTCTTGAAGAAAACCAAATGAAATCTCGTTCGCAGTGAACGTCTTACTAGAACAAAGTAGCAGACTAGTTCAAATGCGTAATTTTCGTGTACTTGGCGCCACTTGGATGCTAATCGGCATCGTGATAACTAACTGCTACAGAGGGGAAAATATTACGAAACTTACAAGCCCAATTGACAATTCAAAACTGGATACGTTTGAAAAATTAGCGCAAGTCGCTTCATCGTTTTCTTTTTATGAAAAAAATTTCCACTCCGAGACAGTCCGGCATTTCAGTTCACTCATGAATTTTTCTAGTTTATTAAACCAACTTTCTGAGGCTCAATTTTCTCATACTATTATTTGTCAGAGTTTGATTCAAATTTTTTACAATGACAGCGGCGCTAGCTGGAACACTGTGAAAAGACTGGAGCCCTCAATAAAGCGACCAAAATCGATAAATGAGTTGGTGGGAATGGCAGCTCCAAACTTTTTTCTGAATAAAATTGCAAAATGTAGTTTCGACGCGTATTTAGACTTCTATCCAACCGTACTTGATATGTTTATCGCCCTCATAGAGAAATTTGAAGGCACCACAAAGGAGTGGTTTGTGAGCATGAGCAAAGAGCCACTGGGTGATGTTAGGTCCACAACAGTTTGGGATTTTGTTTATGTCCACCTTACAGCGGATGTGTTTGAAAAGCGGTTGCATTCATTTGCACAATCCCATATAGTAAACTGGTGGATGGATTGGGTTAACAGGGTAAATCGTGGAATCATACACTTAGAATTGGTCGAAGAAGGAAACAGGTCAAAAGCTTTCCTTGGATGACAACAGCGTTGCCTTTTTTATGTGTACCTTTGCCTTGTTCTGATTCCTTTATTGTGTTTTTGTTTGAAGTCTTATTTTCGCAAAAGGCTGAAAACATCGGTTGTTCTCATTTCATTGAAGTTAAAGTGGCCAGTTCGGTATTCTCTAATTAAAAATATATTCATCCAATTTTTGCATCGCTGGCCACAATCGCTTTCAAAAATTTTAGCTTACAATTACAACAAAGCAAACGGCGGCACAACTTGAGAGTACCGCCGCATCCTTTTCTTAATGACGACCTATGAAGTCACACATTATATATAATATACATATATCTAGTTAGCTTTTAATAAGCCTTTAATATTTAAACCTTTAAGCCTTTAAATGCCTTTTTTTTGTTAATGTAAGTATAGATATGGCGTCGCTTGCAGTGCAAAGCTTCTACAAGTTTGAGCTCATAATACATATAATACTACTTAAACACTGTATATATTTACCATAAAAATTTATTAATACTATTATATAATGTATTATACTCATTTCCTGTCATACTCATTTTGTCCTTCATACTCATTTTTGCTCCTCAGAAGGTGCGCGACGTGTTTTATGCTTAGCCTCGTAAAACACGATATACACAAATACCTACTCATATTAAATAGATACATAAACAAAAATAATAATTTACAAAAAAAACAGTGCACCACCACTTCTTTTTACGTCATTATGAGTGACTTTGACTCAGACGAAGAATATGACGATATGGATGTTTCCGAGCGAATCGGGTAAATCTGATCATGAAAATGACTCAGTTCCTGACAAGATTCGCTCAAGGGCATCCGTAACGACCTACAAAAACTGAAGCGACAAACATCCAAATTATCAAAATTAGACCGAATTGAAAAACTACTTGTGAACTCAATTGAAGCCAACAATGCTCGACTTCACCAGACTTGAAAATGGTTATGAGCATATGAACAAAAAAGTTAATCAGTTTGAACGAAACCAGGAAGAGATATATCGTGAGGTACGAGAGAAAAACTTGATTATTTCTGGACTTGCTGATTTCGTAGACGAAACTGATGAGAACCTGTTCGAAAAAGTGTGTGCCCTGATTACTGAAATTACTGAAGGTTGTAAAATCATCCCGATGTTGCATACAGAATTGGGAAGTACACATCGAAAAACACGTACAGTTCGCATCAAGTTTATAAGTGTACGTGAACGCAACAAAAATTTTAACAGCAAAAGCAATGCTAAAAAACCAATCTACGTCAACGAAGATTTGCCTTTCACTGTGCGACGTGACCTGGGTCTCCTAAGACAAAAACGTCGTGAACTTACTGATCAAGGGTCCAATCAAATATTGACTACAAAACAAGGACACTCAATACAGAGCTGAATGAGAAATTCTCAATTGTTGATTGGACCCCTTGATCAGTAAGTTCACGACGTTTTTGTCTTAGGAGACCCAGGTCACGTCGCACAGTGAAAGGCAAAATCTTCGTTGACGTAGATTGGTTTTTTAGCATTGCTTTTGCTGTTTAAAATTTTTGTTGCGCTTCACGTACACTTATAAACTTGATGCCGAACTGTACGTGTTTTCCCGATGTGTACTTCCCAATTCTGTATGCCAACATCGGGGATGATTTTACAACCTTCAGTAATTTCAGTAATCAGGCACACACTTTTTCGAACAGGTTCTCATCAGTTTCGTCTACGAAATCAGCAAGTCCAGAAATAATCAAGTTTTTCTCTCGTACCTCACGATATATCTCTTCTGCGTTTCGTTCAAACTGATTAACTTTTTGTTCATATGCTCATAACCATTTTCAAGTCTGTGTGAAGTCGAGCATTGTTGGCTTCAATTGAGTTCACAAGTAGTTTTTCAATTCGGTCTAATTTTGATAATTTGGATGTTTGTCGCTTCAGTTTTTGTAGGTCGTTACGGATGCCCTTGAGCGAATCTTTGTCAGCGAACTGAGTCATTTTCATGATCAGATTACCCGATTCGCTTTCGGAAACATCCATATCGTCATATTCTTCGTCTGAGTCAAAAGTCACTCATCAATGACGTAAAAAAGAAGTGGTGGGTGCACTGTTTTTTTGCTAAATTATTATTTTGTTTATGTTATCTATTATAATATGAGTAGGATATTTGTGTATATCGTGTTTTAACGAGCTAAGCATAAACACGTCCGCACCTTCTGAAGGACAAAATGAGTATGAAAGACAAAATGAGTTATGAAACAAATGAGTATAATACATTATATAATAGTATTATAAATTTTTATTGGCTAAATATATACAGTGTTTAAGTAAGTATTAATGTGTTATGCAGCTCAAACTTGTAGAAGCTTTGCAGTGCAAGCGACCCATATCTATACTTACATTAACAAAAAAAGCATTTAAAGCTTAAAGGCTAACTAGATATATGTATATTATATATAATGTGTGACTTCATAGGTCGTCATTGAGAAAAGGATGCGCGGTATTCTCAAGTTGTGCCCCATTTGCTTTGTTGTATTTGTAACTAAAATTTTTGAACGATTGTGCCGCGCTGTAAAAATTGGATGAATTTATTTTTAATTAGAGAATACCGAACTGGCCACTTCAACTTCAAGAAATACGAACAACCGATGTCTTTCAGCTTTTTGCAAAATAAGACTTCAAACAAAAACACAAATAAAGGGATCGGAACCAGGCAAAGGTACACATAAAAAACGACAACGCTGTTGTCATCCAAGGAAAGCTTCTTGACCTGTTTCCTTCTTCGACCTATTCGGAGTGTATGATTCCACCGATTTACCTTGTTAACCCAATCCATCCACCAATTTACTATATGGGTTAGCTTGTGCGAATGCATGCAACCTCTTTTCAAACACATCCGCTGTCAGGTGGACATGATCAAAATCCCAAACTGTTGTGGACCTAACATCGCCCAGTGCTCTTTGCTCATGCTCACAAACCATTCCTTTGTGGTGCCTTCAAATTTCTCAATGAGGGCGATAAACATATCAAACACAGTTGGGTAGAAGTCTAAATACGCGTCAAAAACTGCATTTGCAATTTTATTTAGAAAATAGTTTGGAGCTGCCATTCCCACCAACTCAGGTATCGATTTTGTCGCTTTATTGAAGTCCCCAGTTTTTCACAGTGTTCCAGCTAGCGCCGCTGTCATTGGATAAAAAATTTGAATCAAACTCTGACAAATAATAGTATGAGAAAATCTGAGCCTCCGAAAGTTGGTTTAATAAACTAGAAAAATTCATGACTGAACTGAAATGCGGACTGTCTCGGAGTGAAAATTTTTTCATAAAAAGAAAACGATGAAGCGACTTGCGCTAATTTTTCAAACATATCCAGTTTGGAATTGTCAATTGGACTTGTAAGTTTCGTAATATTTTCTCCTCTGTAACAGTTAGTTATCACGACACCCATTAGCATCCAGGTGGCGCCAAGTACACGAAAATTACGCATTTGAACTAGTCTGCTACTTTGTTCTAGTAGGACGTTCACAGCGAACAAGATTTCATTTGAAGTTTTCTTCATGAGTTTTAGTATACAGTTGGAATACACATAACTCAAACAAACTAACAATAAAAGCAGAATCCAGATGAGCTTGTCGAAAGCGGAAGCAAAGCCGTGAAATGACAATCGTCCATTTTTGAACATGTTGGCACAAGTGACAAAATAATAACCTTTGGAATCAAATATTAAATGTCTGAGCCGGGAACTGTTTATTGAACGAACATAAATGGAAGCGTCTATCATCGATCGCTCATTGTTGTAAGTTGTTACAGAACTATTACGAAACAAAGTACGAAGCAACAAGTTCTCCAGTCTGAAAGCATTGTTCCAAAAGCTGACATATAAATGATCATCTGTTAGCTTTGGTATTACAAAATTTGCTGAATCTTGCATGCACTTTTCACAATAAAGCAAAATACGGGGGGCTCTAACCAATGTATGTGGTTGAGACAACCGCTCGAAGGTGTTAAATGCGGCTGACATGGGCGCTGACCAAACTGTTTCAAGGCCCCTTATTAAGCATTTTGGCTGCTGAACAGGACCAATCGTTTCTGGGTGTTGGTTCTCGTGCAGTAAATCCATTACGTGGCCGCGGTAAACGTGGTTTATCTTATATATTGAGTGACTAATATACGACTTGGCCCCAATTTCAAAATATAACACAGTGGAGGAGACAACTACCGTAAATCGATAAAAATTTCTAAGTATGGGAAAGCGGAGGGGGTTTTGCTGTAGGGGAATGCAGAGCTGTTGATGGTTGCCTACCATTATGAAGAAACGGCCTGCTCTGCTAAGTTGCACCTTTTTCCTCTCTGGTAATAGTAGTAACCTTTAGTCGAACAAGGTGTCAAAATAGGAATTGGGAAATAGAATTGTTTCTATTTGCTTTGAATCACTGGTTGGTTGATTCCGCCAGGTCACACATTGAACTGGAATAATATAAATTTGGACGTTGCAGCTGAGCAAAGGAACTGGAGCTCGGAAATTAAATCCTTGCTTTGGTTCTAAGAAATACGCATTTCTCTCGCTATTGCAGTGAATTCCACCGATTTCCGTATTGCTCTGTTCTTTATAATAGTAGACTGAGTGAATGTAAGGCACGGTAATTTGCTCCAGTTGATAGGTTCGAATTCGGAATTCCTGCAATAAACGGTTTTCTAATAAATTCAACTTGCTATTCTAATTTTAGTGTTTTTAAATGCTTACCTTTTTCTTGACAACATGAGCAGTTACAATGTGAACAGAGCAGTGGTTGAATATCTGGAGGTGCCTGTCCAAATTAATGGTTGTAGGTTCTGTTCGCGACGACCAAACTAAGGCTATAGTTTGGAGAAGAAATTGATGCATAATAAATTCAGACGCCATGGTAGACGTGTTAGGTTTCTAAAATGCCAGCTAAAGTTGCATAGTGTTTTGAAGTGAAAATGAATGCCATTGAGACCAGACTGTTTTATTATTTATAGTATCGCACGACTTCAGCAGTGAAAGACCTTATTGTGTAAAGGAGGTTAGACAACTGACACGTACTGGTTTTTCAAAGTTTTCCTGGCATGTAAGCTTGTATTTAAAACAGGAAGAATGGTCGAATTTAAAAAAACAATTTATATGCTTCCTGTTGGGTTATATTGGAAACTGGTATAAAATTAAGCAAAAAACTGATTGTCTCTAAGTAATCCATTTTATCTTAATCATATCCTTGTAATTAAAAAGCATATTATCTTTTAGTTGCTGCTGAGAACTTCAGAAATTGAACCTAGACAGCTAACTACTTATAAACCCCCAGCTTAAAAGTTAATATAGGAACAGATCCTGAAGTTATGGGTTTATTTCCTACAAAGCTATTAAATTTCATGTTTGTATGTATGCAGAGATGTGAGTTTAAAAAGCCAAACCGAACCAAGCCAATAACGTCTTTCGTGGGGCCGAATCGAACCGAACCAACTAAATATTTCAGCTGGGCCGAACAGAATGGAACCAAACCACTTAACAAATTTCGTTTAACACAACTGAATCAGAGCTCTGCCAAACTAAACCAAATCAGGCAAAAATGTCATAACAAATGATTCAATCTGTGCCTTCCCGTATGAAAATTTGTCAGAATATTGTGCATAAATATTTAAGCGTATTCTGCAGAAAATGTGTGGCTAAAATTGGCCCAATTTTCTGAAGCTTTTGTTCTGCACAATAGTTTATGCCGATACGTTTCTGCATAAATCGCATGTATAAAATTCTATGCCTGTACGACTATGCACACATTTCTATTCATAAAATCTAATGCACAACATTCACCGTAGAACTGAGTATGCAAAATCATTAAGGGCTCAAATTGGCCTGCACTTATGTATAAATATATATGAAGTAAACGTTGAGATACATTTCTAAATGTATTTATTATAACAAATGTGGACATTGATAGCTAAACAACAAAATAACTGATGTTACACCTTTACACAGGAATGACAACGGCTATTCTTTCCTTCCTTCCTTGATCAGTTCCCAAAAGATTTTCATTTTGGGTTGGGTCTTCATATTCCATGGACTCGTCAAAGGTTGCTAAAACTGAGTCAAGCGTCCTTGTTGCAGCTGAAGGGAGTTTCGGCTTTCGATTCCGCTTTGGTGCTAAAAGATGTAAAAATAAAGTGTCAGCTGAGTCGTCATTGTTTGTTTTACATGTAATAAACAACAAACAGTTACCACATTTGTCATTAATAGTACTCCGTTCGTCCTGCTTCCATTCACGCTCAGCCAATGCATCAGCTTCATTGTCTAGATCCTTTTCTTTTCCTGCCCAATCAGAAAATATTTATGACAACAAACTCATGCTAAAATGTAAAACATATGTGTGTATAATGAATTGAAATCTTTTATTACCAATCTTTAGTACTTTTGCTTTAAACTCCTCGTTTCTTCCCCACTGACATGGTGATGCTTCCCACGGCTTTGCTAGGGTTTGTACGCAGGTTTCCATCCACTAAATCCGAAACTTTCACAACAGAAAACTGTTTGGTGTCATGACCGACCCACTTCACATGTAGCTCATTTTGAAAAATTGTTAAAATTTTCGAAACGAAAGAATGACTACTACTATACAGTTGAATAAAAATAAACGTTTCACATTGGAATAACACAAAAGTAAATAGAAGTTTCCTTTCGCGGCGCTGTGTAGTTATATATGACTGATATTGTACCATAGTAAATAGCACATCATATGATCAAGCTCAAAAACTTGCACTCAGAGTTAAAACGGATAGGTTCAGTGTAAGCTCTTCTGATACTGTTAAGCGTGTAAATTCCATTATCAGTATTGATGAATATCCCTTTATTTTAACTCATATGATTGTAATGAACTGTAAACACGGTGAGCTAAAACCAGTCGTTTTCGTTCAAAAGCTGACGGTAGTGCCTTACTCGGGGTTAAAAAATGCTTACAAATCCTCCGAGAAAATTTCGTCAACGAAGATTTTCCCCTTTTCCAGCATTCAGAAATGTAAAAACATTATTAATTATGACGAGGCTATGCACGTCAAGTTTTTGGTAGAACTTCCCAACGTAATTGAACTTGAATAAAACTTCGAAACTTATTTCTGGCGCTTTTATTATGCATCTTCTGATCGACTGTCATTGATGAACGCATTTGCGGTATAGTATGTAAGATTTACCCCTGCCTAAACATTCCTGCAGAATTCGGTAGGTACCGCTCTGCAGGACCATTTATGTAAAAACTGATAAATTGGTACCCACAGTTTCTGCAAAATTCGACACATACGTCAGCAAAAAGTAATTGCATTATTTTCACCATTGCTGCAGAATTCGACATGCTATTCTATGCAGATTACATTGTGTATGCCTTGTATGTCGAGACCTGCAGAACTAGACAGACAAATTTTCATACGGGTTGTGCGTTAATTTTTGAGTCCTGTACTGTATAAATCCGAAGTTTATTAACTCATGCCCAAAAAATAACATCAGGTTTGTAAACTCGTTGTTTACGGTATTTTGGAGCAAATATAGAGGCATCGGGCTGCAAACTGAATGAAAATGATCGTTTCTTGTAAATTTCTTGTACACATTTAGAAAGAACCATGTATTTAATACATCGTAGCGTCCTACTAGCTGAAATCTTTCTATTACATTATGCAAAACATGTTTCAACTTGCAATTTTACACTTTACGCAACCCTATAAACTGAAACTTAGGATTTTGTTGAACCCAGAACCTGAGCCGAACCAAACCAAATCTCCCAAATCGTGTCTCTTGTGCCGAACCGAATCAAACCATTGGTTCGGTTCGGAAACAACCTGTAGGTAATGTGATCTCGTCTGCTCGACAGGTTTTATAATATGCTAACATCGGGAAAACCGAACCAGAAACTTACAGCTCTGTATGTATGTATGTACCATTAAGTTACAATAATAATAATTTTTCTTATTTTCTAGAAAAAATTCAAATTCTGCACAGTAATAGTTACATGAAGGAAATCAAGCAAATACCATTTATTTGCAAAAATATGGCAGGCAATATCATAGGTCCATTCGTTGTATTTGAGTTGAACCTAAATCTTTGTACCTTATCCATCAATACAAAGCACATAAACGAGAATGGACTTAAGGAAATACAGAATCCAGCCTCCCAAAATGACTCTTGGATCGTACGACACATTTTTTCTAGTGTTACTAAAATTTGTAGTTAAATGCGTATGTTGGGCATGTTGGTGCACAGCAGAAAAAGATAACTATCATATATTATTATTATTAAGTGTAACAAATATAATGGTTCAACACGTCATCATTCAAGGTATTATGCGCATTGCTTGATAGTTTTGCAATCAGCATATATTAAAACTTGAAGTGTGATGTGTTGGACATGTGTTGGGTTTTGGTTGACGGGAAAGTTTCATAGCTAAGTAGTGTCAGTCTTTGTTAAGGAGCAGTAGCAACAATATAAAATGTATTAAGTGATATCCAAGTTAAATCAACGAAATGGAGTTCTGATTCTATACAGGTTTTAGTTTATTGTACACGGCAAACCGTTTACTTTATAGTATTTTAAATTGCAATGTGAAATACAATTATTGAACGTACAATTTCAATTTATTTAATCTATACAATTGCTTTTTTCTGACTTTAAGTGACTAGCACACATAGTGTTTGTAGCTTTTAATATGCAGAAAAATGTAATATTTCTAAAAATCTGAATGATTTTGCAAAGATACTAATAATATTGCAATTGTGTTGAAATTTCGTTTTTGTTTTTAACTTACACTTTGCAGTAAACGCCTCAAATTGTGACACTCTGTTTAACATTGGGCAGTTAAAATATAAGTAATATATGTAGGAACTTATTTCTAGGTAGAAGATTATGTAATAAGGCAGACAACCATTGAAACGTGTGACGAACTAATATTTCTAAAACTGTACGATTGGCTGAAAACTAGCACTAACTATATTGCCACGGAACCTACGGGTTAATAAGCAAAACCGCACTTGTCAGATTATCAATAGTTTGCAAAACAAAATTTGACAAGGTACTCCGCTGTACAACAAACATAGTTCCACACGGTACGCCAAACGTTTGTTGCGATGCCCATTGGATATACTCCATATACCTAATTTTAGATTTGTAGTCTGTACAAAAGCATCTATTTCTTTTTAAAACTAATAGCTTCAAGCTTTCAACTTGAATTTGCGCACAAGTTCCAAGAAGTACCAATCCTACGAGTATTACATAAATTGCCAGCATTGGGATCACGATTGCTAGAAAAGTTGGCATGATGCGCCAACACTTGAGTGATAACCACAACAAAGCAATAATAAGTAGTTGTCCTACAACTATTATACCAAATTCCAATTTGGTTGTAAACAGATAAAAACACAATGCGTATTTCCTGGTAATATTGTAACGCCAGCTCAGTCCTTTGTATGTTTTGTAATCGACGAAGAAAGAAAACTGTGATGAATACTGACGAAGTTTGCACAAAACAGAAAGCCCAGAAAAATCTCAGAAACTCGGCTACACAAATAAATGTAAGAATGAATCGAATTACTGGGGCAACGACAATAATGAAAATATTGCGCTCATAAGGATTGGGTAACAGAAAGTATTCAAACACGTAATAAAATGGATCTAATCGTTCATATATTATTGCTACTGGAAGTAAAAATGGCATTGGAAATGAATTGACCAAAATCAAAAACAGAAAAAAGCCCAAGGTGTCCTTCTTTATTGCGGTGACCCTGGATCTAGTACTGACAGAGCGCAGCTGCTTGTGGTGACCTTAATGAACAAAATATTATTAGCATGTTAAAATACTATAGCCAAGTAATAATAAAACTTTACTCACCTTTCAAATCCAGTAACTGTAATGCATTAATTGAACGGATCGTAAGTGTATACATAAACATAACAAATATTTCAGCAAGAGCTAACACAGCAAGGCCCATAAATATAATGACGTTATACAGTCCCAAATTTGGGATGCCGGAAATAAAATATTTTGCGCTTAAGAATATGCATGATCCGATTCCAGCTATGCCTGTAATAAAGATGGTGGAGAAAATCCAAGGAACCGATCGTAAACTCTTTGGGTTATATGTTATACTTAACTGATTATTTTCGTCAAAATTAAATGAAAATAGAAAAGGATAGAGGTAAAAGAATGCGTAGTGATTGAAAAAGTATATTGCTCGTACAATCAATGGTGTGATGAACCTATTTGACATTTTGGGATTTAAAAAAAAGCTCGGCTGAGAAATACTTCTGCTACTTTAATAAAAACGGTGTTCAGATAAGACCTGACTTTCTCTTCTGCTGGTGAGTAACTGACAAAATGGATTTGGCATCAGAATGTATTGAGGATACATACGAATATAGGAACATGTTTACCTTATTTTGAAGGAATTCTTTTACATGAATTTTGCATGACTTTAAGGTACATGCTTGAAAAATTGACCGACTTTAGGTCTGCGTTTACTCTGAGAAAAATGTTTTGTTGGACAACACGTCGAGTTTTTTCAAACGAATACAAAACGAAACAATACATTTTTTTAAATTTATAAAATAAAATTGAAGCATGTTTTAATCATTCGTTTACTTATAATGATAGATTTAAATTCAGTTATATCAATATCAAACATAAAAAAGGTGTGGCCTACAATTTTTTAAATTAAAAAAAAGTGCTTTAAAGGTACGTTAAATGAAAGTTTATGACCACACATGAAAAGGCGTGGCTTAATACTTAAATAAAAACGAAGATACATACTGACTATCTCTTATGCTTGACAGTAACTGACAAAATTTTGTATTGGTATCAGGATGGCTTGAGGGTCCAAGTGAATTCCGGAATATGTGTACCTTATTCTGATGGACTTCTTTTACACAAATTTTGCATGACTTTGAGGTACACGCTTTGAAAATTTACAGACCTTATATCTGCCGTACTATGAGATACATTTTTTGTTAAACAACACAACGAGTTTTTTTAAAAACAAATACAATCCAAATTTTAATTTAAAAAACAATTTATAAAATAATTGAAGTATGTTTTAGCCATTTGCTTAGTTATCATGATAGTTTTAAATTCATGTATGTTAATACCAAACATGAAAAAGGTTTGGCGTATAATTTTTTATCATGTTTTAAGTTTTTTAAAGGTACGTTAAATAAACGTTTTGTCATACGCCAACCATGCTAAAAGACAGATTCTTCAGAATATTCCAATAAAATGTATAAGTACTGCATTATTTTTAATAATTAAGGCGGGAAAATACACCAGGGGAAACTGTTGGAGGGAAAAAAGGTTTGGGGGGAAAATGTCTTGAGGGAAAAGTGGCTTGGGGAAAAAATGACCTTCGGGGGAAACGTGGTTTGGGGGAAAACAGCCGGTTACCCTCTGAAGAGCAATCGCAAAGTAAGCACAACAGGAAAAGGCCAATGACACAAGAACAGCAACTATAAGTAGACTACTAGATACGTATAGTACGTACGTATAGATACGTTCCATGTACTTAATTTAAGTACATTTATCTGTACATTGAAACAAAATCTCACATTTCCCCCATTACAAACCGCGCAACTTAAAAATGCCATAATCGTTTGGTTGAACCACTATAGGGAGGGTAAGTAATAATTTAGAATGATAAGAGATAATACTGTAACAATTGATTTATGTATTAATTAGGACCTGTTAGCGGATACAAAACCGTATCAAATAGGAGGCTATCACTATCTTTGTCAGGTTTTAATAAACTCATCTTAAAAACAGCTAATAATACGCTTACAAAAGTAAAAAAGAGGGTTTCATTATCAGAAATAATCCTTTTTTATTGTATAACCTTAGTTTCCTTAGATAAACAAGATAATTAAAAGCTTTTATTATTACAGTGAAATAAATTTAAGATAACCCAGGCTTGTTTAAAAGACTAAAGTCGAGTGTTAGACGCACTTTTTACGGTTTTTACGCCATGAAACTTGACAAACGTTGAAATAATGGCATATTCTATTAAATTTAAAACGCAATAAAAAAAGTCCTGGAACATGGTTGATGAGGAATATTTAAATAAGCATGACATATTTCACGTTAAAATTGAATATAAAACAATTTACGGACATAAAATTTGGAGGTTAATTGTCAAAGTATCCAAGTTAACCGAGCAATTGGAATTTGGGTATTTCAACGGTAAGCACTAATATAAAATCTGTCAATACTGGAGTTTGGAACCATGCTATCCTGCTTTGGTTTAAATTAAGAATATTCGATATGATTTTGTTTTCGACAATTTTTATTAGGTTTTTTGTTCAGCAATAAGTTACTATTAAAAATTGAATTACGATAAGATAGATTTACATGTAGTCGTTCCATTTTATTCCAATATTTCCGTATTTTTTTGGTAAGTTTTGGATGACATATAACATAAAGTTTTGTATAAATATCTTTAACGAAGAAAAAATGTTAACAACGATTTATAAGTAATCAGCCACGCCTTTTTCATGTTTGGTAATAACAAAACGGAATTTAAAACTCATGACAACTAAACGAATGGCTTAAACATTTTCAATTTTATTTAATAAATTGTTTTTTTAAATTAAAAATTGTATTGTACTCGTTTAAAAAACTGTTTTGTTTAACAAAAAATCATTTCTCCGAGTAAAGGCAGATGTAAAGTCTGTAAATTTCCAAAGCGTGTACCTAAAAGTCATTTCAAATTCGTGTAAAAGATTTCCTCAGAATAAGGTGCATATATTCGTCGATATCCTCAAACATCCTGATATCAAAATCCATTTTGTCAGTTACTGTCCAGCAAAATAGAAAGTCTGGTTTCATCTAAACTTCGTTTTTATTTAGATTACGGAGGTAGAAGCCTTCTTCATACCCCACAACGAAAAATTTAGCATTAGCAGAAATAATTCAGAGAGGATTATACAGACATTGGTTCCAATGTATTCCATTTTTTCACTGTCTTTTAGCATGGTTGGCATATGACAAAAACTTTTATTTAACGTACCTTAAAAAAGTTAGAAATAATAAAAAATTATACGACACACCTTTTTCATGTTTGGTATTAGTATACCTGAAGTTAAAAGTATCATGATAATTAAACGAACAACTAAAAACTTGTTTCTATTTCATTTCATAAATTGTTTTTTAAATTAAAAATCGTGTTCTACTTGTTTTTAAAAAAACTCGCTGTGTTGTTGAAAAAACTCATTTCTCAGAGTTCCCGCAGATATGAAGTCTGTAAATTTTCAAAGCATGTACCTTAAAGTCATGCAAAAATTTTGTAAAAGAATTCCTTCAGAATAAGGTACACTTATTCGGGTATACGCTTGTATCCTCAAACCATCCTGATACCAAAACCAAATTTTGTCAGTTTTGTCAGTTCAGTTTTGTCAGTCGAGCAGGAGAAAAGTCAGTCCGTATTTAAACTTCGTTTTTATTTAAGTAACAGAGGTATTTATCAGCAGTGGCCCTCTTCAAACCGAACAATGTCAAGTAGGGGTCATCACTCCACTGATTGTAAGAGCTACACACTTTTTCAATCACTACGCCTACTTCTACCTATATCCTTTTCTATTTTTCATAAATTTGGATGCAAATAATCAGCTCAGTGTAACATGTAACCCGAAGAGTTTACGATCGATTCCCTGTCTTCTTTCTACCACCTTCATCACAGGCATAGCTGGAATCGGATCATGCATATTCTTAAGCGCAAAATATTTTGTTTCCGACATCCAAAATCTGGGACTGTATAACGTCATTATATTTATGTGCCTCGCTGTGGCAGGACTTGCAGAAATATTTGTTATGGTTATGTATACTCTTATGTATAGTCCCTATAACGCTTTACTACAACTGGATTCAAAAGGTTCGTATAGTTTTATAAATAATGTGCCTCTTTATTTCGAACCTGCTAATGCTATTTTGATTATTTAGGTCATAACAATTGCCGTAGGTCGGTTGAACCCAGAAGCAAGGTTACAACAATAAAGAATGACCCCTTGGGCTTTTTCCTGTTTTTAATTTTGGTTACATTATCTTTCCTGCCATTTTTAATTCCTGTAGCAATATACGAACGACTAGATCCATTTTATTACGTGTTTGAATACTTTCTGTTACCCAATCCTTATGAGCGTCCTATTTCTATTATTGTCGTCACCCCATTAATTCGAATTGTTCTTACATTTATATGCGTAGCCGAGTTTTTGAGATGTTTCTGGTATTATTGTTTTGTGCAAACTTCGTATGTGTTCATTGCAGTTTACTTTCTTCGTCGAATACGCAACATAAAACGCACTGAGCTGGCGTTACAATATTATCAGGAAATACGCATTGTGATTTTAGCTAGTTATAGTCATATTGGGCTATTCACATTTGGCATGATAGTTGTAGCTCAACTTCTAATTATTGGTTTGTTGTGGTTATCAATCAAGTGTTGGCGCATCTTGCCATTTATACTAACAATCGTTATCCCAATGCTAGCGATTGATTTGATACTCGTAGCATTGGTAATTCTTGGAGTTTGCGCCCAAGTTCAAGTTGAAAGCTTGAAGTTATTAGTTTTAAAAAGAAATAGATGTTTTTGCACAGACTACAAATCTCAAATTCGGTATATAGAGTACATCCAATGGGCATCGCAACAAACTTTTGGCGTACCCTGTGGAAACATGTTTGTTGTGCAACGGAGTACCTTGTCAAGTTTTGTCTTGCAAATCATTGATAATCTGACAAGTGCCGTGCTGCTAATTAACCCGTAAGTTCAGAGTCCATACAATATTTGTTGCAAGAAAAAAATGGACATATGTCATGTTTATCTTCTGCTTGCCAAAGTATGTTCTATAATGATAGTGTTGAGTAAAGTATCACACTCTTTAGCACTTTTTACTGTTTAAAGCGTTTGCTATTAGATACGCGATAAAGTACACTCAAGCATACGTCGGTATTGTAATAACGTTAATCCCTTGACAAAACATATTATTTTTTTGATACATTACATTTTGTACATGAAAGAAAGCTAGGAAAAGCTATTGTGAATTGCTACAAAAAACTGTATACGTGCTAGTGATTTAAAATCAGAAATCTTTAGGATAAATAAAATTGTTGTAATATATATGTTTAGAACTAATTGTATATTGCAATGTAATTTAATTATTGTTTTATCAAAAAATGGCTGCTGTTTGTACTGGACTCCTTGTCTGAACACTTTTGTGAATGAAATACGTTCATTCTGTTCTTGGTTAATGTATACCTACCTAAATAAACGTAATTAAGTTCAAATACCTTCGAGGCTCACCTATATTTACTTATGCACTCAGAATACTTATTTCATATTCGATACTTTGGTTATTGCCCGATTCACTCCAGCGGCTTCATAATTACATAAAACTTACAAAAAAATCATGAACCATACCTTAAACAGAACATGGTGACTCTGACAAATTGAAAGTTCGAACGTTCTGAGCTGAAATAAATTATAACCTAAAAGTGCGCAACATAGTAATTAATACTATCATTTCCACGGTTGAAACCAATTAGAATGTTTAAAAAGAAAAACGAATTTTCATACAATATTGTTGCACCGTTTTCAGAAGCCATCATATTTGGTTGACCTTTTATTGTTGACGTTTAGTTGTAGTTGAATGAAATATTACTTTACCAAACGGAACAATCGGTGTATTTTCAAGAAACTTTGTGGTGTGTTTCGCTTTTGCACTAATTTGTCCACTATAACTTGGGAGAAGTAGATACGGTATCTTTAATTAAGCCATTATTTTTTTTCGTTTTTTCGAAATTTGTCCTGAAGAAAGCGTTAGGTTAGACGCGGAAAGCTCGACACATTAAAATTTCTTATCAAAATGTCCTCTCAAACCGATTATTTTACATATAAGCCATTATGTTTAACGAATGGGAATTTCCTTTGGGAATAATCAATAATTTAACAATCATTACATTAAACGATGCTTTAAAATCTTGTTTATAATGAATCATGCAGTTGCCAATCTTTCTTAGGTTTCAAGCAGAACCAATTTGAGCAACTTATAATAAGTACTTCCAACTGAGTTAAAATTGGAGACTATTAGCAAACCAAAAACAATTCGCATTCGGTGAAGTCGCTGGTTTTAGTGACTTGTGTTGTAGTTTGCAGTTTAGAATACGAATTTAGTATTGAAATTCCAATAAAACGCAAAATTTTCAATCGTATTAAAACACATTTGGTATAGTAAAAATGCATCCTTTTTTTCCTACCCCCGCAACTATTTTGTTGATACCTTATACATTGCTTGAAATCACTGTAGCAAGTACAGGAAACAAAGCTAGAAGTTTGTTTAAACCTGAGACGGAACACAAATCGGATGAAACCTTCCAATGGCATATTCTTTCAGAATGCCCCATATTCCTCTGGCAAAATGGACTAGGAAACAAAAACCCTTCATCTCTCTACGAAAACATTCTCATTTATTGTCGGAAAACAAGTTTGGGGTGCATATTGATCCTACAGTTTGAGGCGTACCATTGGGATCCTTTTGTTTGGCGTAAACATCTTGTTAAAACAAAACTTTTAAAAATAATGTTGCTGCGATTTTCCCGTCCTTGCTTAGTCGTTCTGCCTGTTAAGGACTTACTATACAAAACAACTGAAAAGAACGCCTATCTGAATATAAATTTCATTGTTTCAACGATAGCTATTATACATAAACCACTTGTTCCGACATTTATTCTTGTAGAAAAACAGGAATTTCAAGACTTGCACCTGACAGAGGTCGTTATGCTAACGCAAGTAAAAATCCTTATGTTGGATACTACCTTTACAAACATTTACATACTCTGTACAATGTGTGTAGACAGGTTTGACGCATTACTAAAAGAAAACAGGTACTTACAACATGCCTATTTCAATACTGCTAGTGGTTTGCTAAAGTCAGTCGGGATGCACTAAATAAAATAACCTTTCTAAACACAATCAAGGATATTCTAAGTATATGGACCCAAATAAACTTTTACTGGGGTTTGGAGAACGGCGAAAAAAGCGTAAAGAAAGAAAGCTGTGATGTTACCAGAAGCCAGCTTCATGATGGATGGATTTATGGAAATGTTAAAGCCCCAAACTCCGAAGAACCTGATGACTGTATTCAGGGGAAACTAAACGAGTTCCATAACTGTTCCAGCAAAATTTGCTTGGAAGTTCTAAATCAAAGAATTTTTACATCGTCAGTTACTTGTCACTCGGTTCAAGAAAGTTGTCATCTATTTGTCCCATTTGGTATCAATCATGTGGAGTTAATATACGTATATTTTAAATCCCAACCTCAAAGGGTGGCCGATTTGACATCACTGCTAAAACCGATTCCGTATTATGGTTGGTTGCTAACTTTTATTACTTTTGTTTGTGTTTGCTGCACTGTTCGCCGTTTAGGTTTGAAAGATGTCGAATTTTCACTTGCTTCTGCAGCTCTGGAACAAGGGTTTAGTATCAGTAGTAACAAAAAGAATAGTATTTACTTTATGCTAAGCATTTGGCTTTTATTTTGTATTTTGTTGCGAAATTTTTATACGTTCTCAATATACACATTCCTTACTAAACTCCCAGCACAACAGGTTCCTACCTCATTGCAAGAAATTTACAACGACACTTCGATTGATATCTTAATTCAAAATTTTGGTACCTACTATGCAATACCAACTGCATTTCTTAGCAAAACAGTTGAAAAGATAGCCTGGAACTACTTTAGAACCAAAAGGTTCGACAACTCAACACAGTGCCATCTTGATCACAATAGTGATGTTACTGAATTTTTGACGAACCTATCATTCTCCAAAGAAATAACTTGTCGAGCTGCCTCAATACGTTGGTGGGTTGACAAGGTCGAAATCAATACAAAAAATAGGCTCTTGGAATTTGCATTAATTCTGCGAAGCGATGAAGTTCTTCACTCGGTAATTTCACTGCTGGGCAACAGGCTAATGTACCGAAATAACGAGAATTCCATTCGGTCAGAACGCAATGGGTTTCTATCCCCTAATAAAAATGTTTTTCTGCATTACTATGAAAAGGATCTTGCAAGGCTCGATGGAGCTGGTGTATTGCTAAAGCTGAGAAAAGAAAACCAGGTCTACAGACGAATAGCGGCTCTACGTAGTCAATACACAGCCATGTACGGTGCTACTGGTAATGTACCAAGCTTTTACATGGCTGCTCAGCTGCTGAACCAGATTACAAAATTTGATAGTAAGAGTGATGAAGATGTAATACAGCCTACCAATATGGAATCTTTTTCTGCTGTTTGGGTGGTATTCTTTTCTTTGATGAGTGTTTGTTTTTGTTTGTTTTGTATTGAAACGAAAACAAAATGTGTATGCATCAAATAAATGTTAAAATGCACAAATGGAATCGATTGCTAAGGAATCTTAGGTTAATTTATATTCATTTGACCGTACGTTTGTCTGCGCTTGGTCAGCGGTATGTAGTTGAAATAAAAACTCATGTTCACTTTTATATGTTTCAACTTTTACACTATTTTTGTTTTTACGCGACTGATATGGAAACGTGTTCCTAATACGTCTTTTGTTAGCTTGTAAGATTACATAATGTTCATGAACTTTGACATATTATTATTTATGTAGATTGGTTCTTCGTTTGTTCGCAGTAGTATAAAAAGGGACCCAACTCTGTGTTGGGTATTCACTTTCGCTTTACTCGTTTAGAGGATGAGCTCTAAAGAAGAGTCAATCTACGGGTTGTATTTTTTGCTGAAAAGTATGCAGTAAACACAAGAGAAATTTGGGAAACTTTGTTGTCTGTTTCTTATTTTTTGTTCTTTTTGACCTTTGTTATTTTCGTTCAATTCCCAGTATGGGACATTGACTTTCACTTCGGGAAAGTTCCCGTTTTCGTTCCTGTTTTGATTTAGAATAATTTCTGAGTTCCCATTCAGATTCCTCCTGTCGGAGGTGGTTCTCGGTTTTGAACTTTCGAAACCACTGTAGATTGTTGACGAAAGTGTTTGTTGAAGGGCTATTTTGGCGTCTACATCTACTATAAATAAAACACGCTAATATTGCTGCTTTTACTTTAACAAGATTTCCGAAACATTTGTTGAACTTTAAAGAAATATTTGATATAAAACTTTTGAAACCAAATCTTTTCAAGCGAGCAAATCTCGTAGAGCTTTAATCGATTGGATATTCCATGGGATGATTTGTAATACTACTAATGATTGTTAATGTAATTGATAATTAACACTTGTTTTACAATGCAAATTTGACAGTTTTATAACGAATTTATAGAACTTACTTTCAGTCAGTGCTCAGACCCCGAATTTGGGGTCCTTTTTATCAGCCACCTCATTGTCAAATGTCGTTTGGACCCCAAATACGGGTCTAACGGTCAATTTTACAGAAAATAATTTTGTAACAAAATATGTTGAGGCAGTAACAAACGATTAAAAATCGATTTTAGCAACTTCACTGAATTTATTAGCTTTTCAGCGTGTGGCGATTTTTTTTCATCGTGTGGGAAAAAAAGTCTATGATCTTTAAACGCTAAAAAATCGACTTTGACCCCAAATTTGGGACCACGGCCATTGCGGGATTTAAAATTTGCCCAATCAGGAGCCACTAGCCAGACCCAAATTTGGGGTCCTGCATTGAGCACTGACTGCTTTGTCAATTCTAAGGTTTATTTATTGTTAATGACAGCTATGTTTTATGCAAACCAAGGAGGACTGCAATCTGTTTGAATAGTTTGTCAATTAGTTTTTTAAAACTACTTGATACATCATTTTTTATCTTAAAACATTGAGGAGCAACGGAAAAACGTAATGGCTCTTTAAAATGTTCCTACTCACACTGACAAAAGCGATACACAATTTTGATCTCTATCATGGTCAAACATCCTCGTTGCAAAACAATTTCGTATGGCAAAGTCTTGCCCATCACAATGAACAGCACAAAGTTTGTTAAGCGCTGGTTTAAAGCAAAAATAAAACTTCATATGATTTTTAACAGTAGTGAAAATACTAGCAGGGTCGCTTCTTTAAACAAGCACATAAGCTTTGATAATGTCAATATAGAATATTCGAATGGAATATTAGAGGCCGACCTCTCTATATTCTCAATGCACCAACTTATACGTGGAAAAATGGCGATGGAAAACAAAAAGCATTTCGAGACTATTCGAAAACCTCTGCGACCATTGCAGCAACAGTTTTGCAGTGCATTTTGATAAACCAATTCAACTTCAATGTTTGGAATCCAATTTATAAATTGAAATCTTGTAAAAACCGTGAAAACCATTCAGACCAATCTTTACGAAGTTGGAGCCCCTGCTTATTCTTGCTGCCAACGCACACCATGCTTAGGCCAAAACACGCCGCTGAATTGTCGCGATATGAAGGGGTCAATTTAATAAGAGTTTAAAGGCTTCTCCGAAATAAATGCCTTGTTACACAACCACGCGATTCCAAACATTCCTTCTTCAAGAGAGTGAGCAGCAAGTAACACAACATACCACCCTTACGCAGTTGGGTTTATTAACAGAAGTAAAAATACTACTAATAAATCCATCGCTGAAAAGCCTTCATTTGCTTTGCACCTCTGCAAAAATAATTAGAAATATCCACACCTGAAACTGATCAGGGAAAATGCTTTCATGTGAAAGTAATATGCCTACATATTCGGAGGAAAGTTGATTTGGGGGCGGTTGGGAAGGACAGCAAGCATTAAATACTTGCGGCTGGTGGCTTGCGGAAGCCACTGACGTGACACAGTTCATGACATTTTAAAGTTGTGGACCCAGTCGAATTTCTTCTGGAGAATAGATAATGATGCGAGTAAAAAAGTATCAATAAATTGTGACCTTACGTATATACAACTGTATAAAGAATGGGTTAGTGGAAAAATCGAAATTCCTAGTCTGGCTTTGGCTGATTTATGTATTCAAAAAACAATTCACAACCACCATAATTCTTCTAGCCAAAGTTCCTATGAAGCCATTTCAGAAAGGAATAGTTATAATGGTATTTTTTGTTACCAGAGAGAAGATGGCTGCGTTGTTGCCTCACCATTTGGAATTAAGTTTGTGGATTTTAAATACGTTTTCTTTAAATCACAAATGCCAAGAGCAATAGATATGACAACACTGCTTCAATCAATTCCATACTCCGGATGGCTGACAATTCTCACTGCTTTTGTTTCTATTACCTTAACTCTCCAGAGACTGGGAATGAAAGGTGCAGTTTTTATTACAGTCTCAGCAGCTCTTGAAAAAAGTTTGAACGTTGGATCTAACCCAACAGCAAAACTGTGCGGGTTGCTTTCTCTGTGGTTTCTATTTTGTATTTTGTTACGAAATGTTTACACATCCTCAATATACACATTTCTAACTAAAGCTCCGGCACAACGCGTTCCAACGTCACTCCAAGATATTTATGACGATATTGGGATTGACATTTTTATCAACGATGGATCTGTTTACTATATCATACCAGAATCCATCATTGGACATCAGGTGAAAAAAGAGGCATCAGACATTTTCCCTTTCTGTGTAAACGAAATTTCAGTTCTGAAATATGCTCTTTGGGGAATGAATGGCGGCCATTTAAATTTCTTAAAAGTTTTGTAAATTGCGAAGAAGTTAGCTGCCAAATTTTGGTAAGAATGGCAGACGGATTAATACTGGAAGGAAGTTTCAAGAGTTTGCGTTAATTTTCAAAAGCAATGGAGTTCTCAAATCGCTAATATCAGTGCTAGGAAATAGGATAATGTATACAAATTCCGGCAATTCGTTTGGGCTGAGATTTGACGGATTTATGTCCCATTATAAAAATATTTTTCTCTATTATTATGAGTGGGATTTGGCAGTTCTAGATGCAGCTGGGATTTTGGGAAAAGTTAGAAAAGAAAATCAACTACATAGAGAAATTGCAGCTTTACGCAGTCAATTTAGGGCGTTATTTGGTAAAAAGGAAATGACATTAATTTTTATTCTGCAGCTAAACAAAACGTACCTTTGAAAACAAATTTAAGTAATAAATATTTGGGTTGAAGGTTTGATTGAGCCAACTAAAATGGAATCATTGTGGGCAGTTTGGATCATATTTGTCTTTTTATTGGCTCTCTGTTTCTTTGTTTTGCTTGTTGAATGTCTATTTGAGACACATTAGGAAGCATTGATGAAACGGATCATGGGTGCAATATGATTTTAAGAATGTCATTAAGCCACCGAGTGGGGGTGTAGATTCCATGAATGGTCACGAATAAATTTATAATTCCGTCCATGAAATGGATTTGAAGAGCTACTTGAAATACATTTCCGGCCAAAGGAAGGAACAAAGATGATAATCGTTAGTTTACAAGCGTCTTTTTTATTGAACTGTTTGAAAAGCGTAACAAGTCTATGAATTTAAACTAAAGATTTCAAGGTGGACATAATTGTGGCAAACTTTGGTCGCTCAGCCGGTTCATGTTGCCAGCAAGGAGATATAACCGTTTTGAATCTGAAAAAATAATTTTATGCTAATTACAAGTATTGGCAAGCTAATAAATAGAATCACCTACATTTCTTCATTGCAGAAGGACGGCTTTCCCATTCTCGTTCCATTTTTGACATCCTCCACAAACTCTGCTGAAAATACTTTGTAATCAGGCCACGGTGGTTTCCCCAACTCGAATATTTCCCAACAAGTTACACCATAAGACCACACATCAGACATGCTGGAAAAGTTCAAGTCCACTAGCGCTTCAACCGCAAGCCATTTCCATGGGAGGGGAACCTAAATTTATAGTCGCTGTTAGCTTATTTTTCCACAAACGTAAAATTTAGTTAATTTCTCAAACAGTTAACTTACACTTTGCTTTTTAACATATACACTATAACTGTACAATCTTCGGGACAACCCGAAATCCGTAATTTTAACTGTTCGGTCCGCATTAAGTAAAACATTTCTCGCAGCTAGATCACTATGGACAATCTTTAAGAAAAACAAAAGGCCAAAGACTAATTTGTTAAGCAAAATATAATTTATTCTTTTTTATTACCTTTCGTGACTCTAGGTATTCCATTCCGCTTGCGGTTTCATAGCACCACCTAATCAAATGGTTGGTATTTAAGCCCATTTCTTGTGCTTCCATATCCAAAGTAACTGAGGAGCTACTCTGTTCACCACTTCCTGGACTCTGATAAAGATCAGTGAAGGCGGACCGCTCACTTCTTAAATACGACTGTAAATTTCCATACGAGCATAGTTCGCTTACGATGTACAGGGTTCCTAGCAAAATTTAAAAAATGCCAGTAGCTTTTTGAAAAATGAAATCATTCATTCCAGCTTACTTTTCCGAATTTCACAGGTACATATCCCAATGAGGTCCACTATATGTTGATGGTTTCCCATGTAAGTCATTAATTTAGCTTCTTTTAAAAGCGCAATAAAGCAATTAACATCGCTTAATTTAGGATCAATGGTTTTTACAGCAACTAACGTTTTGGTAACATTTCCTTTCTTATCAGATCGTGTAAGATTTAATTTATATACAGATCCATATTGGCCACTTCCAATGAGCACTGCGTCGGCTTTACACAAAATTATATATTTTCTTAAATTGTCTTAAATACTCCTAAATAACTTTATGAAGCATACCAAAATCCAAATTTCCGTAAGGAATTTCATACTCCTCCTTTTTGTATCTGTAGCGGTGAATCTGTTCCAAGCAAAAAGCCTCCGTTATCTCAGGATACCCCAATTCAGAGAGGAAATCGCCATCCTCAAACTTTTTTATTTCATCGTCCAAAAGATCTCTATATCCGTTCTCAAAGTTTTTGTCGAAAACGATGTCTTGTATATAATGATAGAAGAAGTAGCAAATATACAACTTGTAGAAAAAATATGGAAACATTAGAATTCGTATTTGCTGCGTGAGGTTTTCAACTTTGCAGTAAAACCACACAAAAATTATCATGATCAGGACTGGATGGGTTAGTAAAGTGTAGTATAAATGGATGCGGAGGTACATGGTTTCCATCTATAAGAAATTGCTTGTTATTATTCAACATTCCACAAAGTCGTTTTTATTTAAATGCAAGGCATAAATCATACCTTGGTTGATCGAAGAATTATTACTATATCCAATATAGTGAGAATAAGGCTGTGTGTCAGTCCAAATGCCCATATAACTTGCCGAACTATAAAGCAGAACTATATATGCATATAAAAGGAAATTTTACAGAAATGAATTTAATGGCTAGACTGGAAAGAATGAATGAAATGAAGGAAAACTTTAAGAAACAAATAATTTTCCTCCTCGGAAGCTACACAATGCGAATGAATAATTTTTTATGACAAGACAAGAATTTTACCATTGATTTGATTTTGAATGAATCTTACGATAAATTAAAGACTCCCCACAAGGTCCAAAACGATCATTTGAATCCCAGAACCTGATGATATCGATAATAAGTAGGATCCAAAGGATGCCGTTAATGCCCTGAAAGATTGAGAAAATATTAGGTGCAAATATGTTTTCAATTTTAATTTGTTTTTGGAAATTACCGTTCTTGATAAACTAACAGCTCACGTACAGTGTTGACAACTCCTATAAATTTAATCAGTCCTTGTCGATGTACACCAAAACACACATTTTTACTGGAGGGTAACAGGCCCTGAGAGTTTCCACAACAAAGTCTCATTTCGGCAGCCAAAAGCTAGTACTTCGAAGCACGTATTTAGTCTCAAATAGCTGTTTGTACGAGTGGAGACAAAATACAAATGTATTTAAGTTAATGAATATTACCATTATATCTCATGAAAAAGCATTCTCCCCAACCTTGTCTCAAATGTGGTTTTTCAGTGGTTAAAAAGCCTTGAAATGTCTTTTTATGAAAAATCCCTGCAGAAGCATAGCTTTGTTACAGCTTGTAAAAGAGTTCCATATCATATGGTACATTGAATCTAAATGCTCATTTCTTCTATGGTTGTGCACAGCCTTGCCTGATTAAGAATTCATGATTGAAGATTTCATATGACACATTTGACATATGATACTCTGAACCGTTGGGAGTTGAGGTGGATGGTCCCCTCACTCCTTCCTAACTAATATCACTATTAAGAATTCATGATGCCAGCATCCAAATACGGCAGATGAATCCGGTGGAAATGGTTTGAGTAGTATTCTTGTAATAATTTTATAACGTAGCGAAATGAGTTCAGCAAGTTATGTTTTCACTGAGTTGTCCATCCTTCATTCCGTAAATTGTGTCCATAGCAAGCCAACCAATATTAACCAGATTTTGACTTTGACGAGATTGGTCGCGTACGTCAAAATTTCATTTCTGCTTACACAAAAGGTCAGCCAATTGGGTTAAAAATAAGTATTAATGAGTTGTTTGCCATGCCAAATTAAAATGGTTTTGAAAGAACCGGGAAACTGCATCTAAATTGAAAAGTGCAAATTTTGAAAATATATATCGTAGACAATAAATGATGTTTGAAATGCTGAGTTCAAAGCGAGTTGGTTGGAAAGACAAAATGTCTTTCATCTTTCAAGTGACACAAAATAATAAAATGTCATCAGAATAACAAAATATCATCACATTCATGGGTGCAGGAGCCGTAGGTTCCTGCGGAACGTTGTACCCCCAGATTTATATATTCATGTCTTTTCATATATTCTCCCTTGTACACCCAAGGAAAAAGATATGATCATGATGACAAAATCGGAGAATACTATCAAATTAACACTTAGTAACTACGATTGACCCCCTTCAGCTACGTTTATCAGCTCATTTGAGAAGCTTTTGTTTGTTTATCTTACTGCGATGAAATCTACGCTTTTTTGTAAATACTAAAGCCCGTATATATACACAATACGCTGCCACCCTAAAAGGTATGGCTTATAATGTCACAATATACATAGCAAACCCAACAAGCATACACTCCTAGTTTAACTGGCTATTTTTATGCTCAAAATTGGATGACTCTTCAAGGTCAAATATCATGGCATTTACCATTTCAAGCGTTAGGCATAGCATGTTATTTAGCAGTCAAAATCTTAGCAATTATTGATGTAAACTGTGAACCTAATGTAACCTTTTACGTCAATTAGGTCAAATTTAAAAAAAAACAGTAAATATCGAAATCCATCATTTTGTTAAGTTTTAGCGCCGCAATTAGTCATTACTTTATGGCTAGTTTTATGCATTCGGTCCAGTATGTGAAGTCATTCATCATGAATCGTTGATGAAAATAAATATTTTTTATTTCTGCCTGTATCGTCTTTGAACAGCCGCTTCAAGGCACCCACAAACCTTACTGTTTTGCGGAGGCAGTTTGTTGCTCAACTGGAGAGCTGGAAAGATAAGGAGGTTTACTTTTAAAGATTTCAAATTGACATTTTGTATTTTTATTAAAATCAAACGTACTTACATTACTTATTCTTGGAAATAGCTGGCTCGTTGTAAGAAAGAGCTACAGACTGTACTCAAGAAACCCATCCTGTGGAACAAAATTGGTGGGCATATTCCGTTGACTCTCCATCTTCTTATGCAGGGATTCCAGCGTCACTCCACCCAACCTGAACATGATGAGGACGAGCAACACTAATGATGTTAATCGTTTATTGTGTTCAGAAATTCAAAAACAAACTTCTTTTTTGTTCCAACACCAAATTTGCGTTGTATGGAATCCCGGAATTGCTTAATCGTTTTTTACAATGATACACTAGCAAGTTGTAACAAATAGAATCTTTGCAGATTTCATTGAGTTAAGTTTCACCCAAGTTCAATGAGTTCATGCCATCAAGATTCGCTTTCAAATGCAATCAGAGTGGTTTAAAATTTATGCTTACATCCATTGTTTCAGAGGGCCCCTAAAAGTTAATTCGTTTTTGGTCACCCAAAAATAAATGGCAAATAGGTTTGGATTCATGCTACGAAAAGGTAGTATGCAGATTATCATCAATTACTTAAATACTATTAACTACGTACGTTGAGAACGTACCAAACGCAGTATTGATTAGAATCGGTTATTCATCTATTCCATTATGCTATATCGATGATATTATGTATATGTTAAAAGTTCATTCAGTTAATTGGTTTTATATTATTTTAAATATTGTGGACAAGTAGGGCTCGTTTATAACATAGATTGTAAAATTCTTTTATGCATTTATGTGGATTTAAAAAGTTTACTTACTACTTATGGAACTTTTTAACACTTTGTTTAAAATAAGGCAAGAAATTCTAGTAGAGTAAGTCAACAGTTATTTGCACTTGAAAGTGAGTAGTGAGCGTTAACATTTGTGTTACGGCGAATTGAAAACATAAGTCCCTTGGCAGTCAATAAAGAGAGGTGTCGGTTGGTCGGTCTGTATGTAAGGCTGTAATATAAAGCAAAACATAAAATCCCAAAAAAATGTCCAGAAAATTTGGATTCCAGATAGAACGCATATTATATTCTTCTATTTCCACCATGGTATCAACTAAATTGAAAATGGAAGCAATTTAAAACGTGTGGGTTACCTGGGCTATTTTAAATTCAAATAAACAAAAAAAGAGTATTTCGTTTTGAAAAAACATAAAATGGAAACCGACCATACTGCAGCAGGTATTCTGTCCTGTTTAAAAGCATTGAATAATTGAGAGTTTGAAGTCTGTACATCTAAAAATGGCTAAATCCGTTTTCATTTTAGTAACCTAAGCTAGATAATTTAGACAGCTTTTCAACTAAATTGAAAAAGCGAGGAATTTAATACGTGTGGGTTACCTAGGCTATTTTAAAATCGAAGAAACGAAAAAGGATAGCTCGTTTTGAAAAAACATAAAATGGAAACCGACCATACTGCAGCAGGTATTCTGTCCAGCTTAAAAGTATTGAATAATTCAGGGTTTGAAGTCTACAAATCTAAAAATGTCTAACTTTTTTTTCATTTTAAGTAACGTGAGCTACGAAATTTAGACAAGTAATTTTTGCAAATCAGGTAGTTGCTCAAATTATTCATACAAGCTAAGTTTCACAGTTTCCAGCTTTCCTGTGACATTTATCTGAAAATTATAGCGAACTGTGCTTTTTTAAGAAGTCAAACACTTTGAAAAACGACTGAAACCAAATAACCTCCACTTTTCATGTACTTGGTTCCACAGAACATGTCTGAAAATGTTTAGTGAAACTAAAAACAACTGATTTACGTGAAACAAAATTAAGAACACCAAAAAATCCTGCTAGAAGGAATGCTGTCGCTGTCTAAAACCGAAAAGACTGCATGTTTGCATGTAGTGACATGTCTCTTCAGACGAAATTTTTTGAAAAGTACCTTAAAAATACATAAGTTATATATATTAACTTTTTGAATTAGACAAACCACTCTTTCAATTGTGAATTTAATCCCTGCGATCAGGCAGCTACAGTTGATTATCGTTCAAGTCGTCCCTTCGTCCAAACTTCGTAATAAGATCAACTGTCGAATTCTTCAAACCACAAAATGTCAAGGGATTTATCAGTCCGATAATTATAAAAGCAGTGTCATTTTTCAACATTACGCTTTTTTACTTCTATCCGTTCCTATTTTCTCTCATGTTGACCAACATCACTAGAGTGACCGCGAGGTGCAGTTGGAATGTTTTCGGTGCCTTTTCAATTATTTTTGGGTGCAAAAAAAGAATGCAAGTTGAAAGAATATTTACATCACAAAGTATTTTTAATAATGTGGTTCTTAAAATTTGTTACAGAAAACTGCATTTTACCAGGATTCCCTTACCTATGCATATATCGCCTACACTCTCATTCTGGCTGTTTGACTCAGTGGATACAATTCCGTTATTTATATAGTTATTCTATTTTCAGATCGCCAAAACTTCTCAAATCGCTTGACACGGTTACATCGAGCTGAAGCACAAACAAAGAGATGAACACTGCATTGTGCTCGACGCATAATTGGTACCATTGCTACGTTAAAGAGGAAGCGAGTTTTTGGCGATCGTGAATAATAGTTGCATCATACATACAGCTTGGCTGCGAAGACCTTAATTGAGAGTACGATTTACGATTTCTTTGGACCATAAAATAGTCTTGGACCCGAATTAAGGGTCTGAGAACTGACTGTTCTATTCTGAGCCGATCGTCTTCAAATCTCTATGCTTATAACATTGAAGGCATGGATTTTACACATACTCGAGTTAAATATCAATAATGGAACTGGCCCTGGTTGGTATACTGGTGTTTAACCTATTCTAAGCACCTAATTTTACAATTGATAGTGGGATTTGAGGCTGTTTCAATTTTTTTGAAGGTTCCGAAGAAAAGTTGCGTTTTTATTGTGCAAAAAACTGACTTGGATGCGAGTTACTCAAAAAGATGCGGATAAGACTGCAAGTTGGATTTTTGGATGCATTTGGGTGCAAATTATGCGGGTTGAAAAAAATTAAAATTAGATATTTGAAATCGTCAGGAAATTTTACTTCTAAACGCCATGGACCATACTTTTATCATTAAGGATAGCAAAAAACTGCAACAGAGCAAGTTGGTCACTCTAAACATTAACCACTAAACGTTACAGTTACTCCAACCCTTACGATCAGTTCGTGGCTTGTCTCTACCTTATTCGTTACTGGGATAGACGAGTTGGACTTGCTTTTTC
>LJIJ01001875.1:0-34796 GCA_001718145.1 Orchesella cincta
TATGGCTTGGTTTCAAACGTTCTCATCAACGATAGAAAGATACCCGAATGTAATGCAAGTACTGGACAAGAGCCGATACATTTAAGGATTAACCAACTAGTTTTTTCATAATGGTATTGCAGAATTGTTTTTCGTTTGCTGTCAAAATTAGTATGTGGCAGCAAAGCATGGATCACGAAGTAAAGCTAGATTTTCTTGTAAGCTGGACTGACAGATTTTATGACCTTTTTCAACAGTGGAGTGTAGACGCCAAAATATAGACCCTTCAATCAAACTCTAATCGGACCAACAATTCTACAGTGGGTTCAAAAGGACAAAAGAAAGGACCACCTCAGGCAGGAGGAATCTGAAACGGGAACTGAGCACAAATGCAAATGCTCGGAATCAACTAATGTTCCCTTCAGAAAGGATTCTAATTCTAAATAGGAACGAAACGGGAACTTTCCCGGAAGTGAAAGTCAATGTTCCCCTTCTGGGAATGAAATAAAACGAACAAAGTTCCTAGGAACAAATAAAAGAAACAAACAACAAAGTTTCCAAATACTACTGGTTTATTGCATACTTTCAGCAAGACAAACTCACAGTAGATTGACTCTTCTTTCGAGCTCATGTCTTCTCAACGAGCAAAGCGAAAGTGAATACCCAATACAAAGTTGGGTGCCTTTTTATACTACCGAGAACAAAAGAAGAACCAATCTACATACATTATAATATGTCAAAGTTCAAGAATATCATGCAAATCTTACAAACTAACAAAAGACGGATTAGGAACACGTTTCCTTATCAGTCCCGTAAATACAAGAAATAGTGTAAAAGTTGAAACAAAGGAAAGTGAACATGAGTTTTCTTTTCAACTCGGATTACCACTAATTTACATAACGCTGACCAAGCGCAGACAAACGTACGGTCAAATGAATAACTTAACCTAAACTAAATTCCGCAGCAACAGGGAGGAAGTCCGTACATGCAAATATTCCAGGGTATGAAACTTCAAATGATTGACTAACCTTTTGATATGAAATTTCAAAGCAAAGCTGAGTTGGGTTTGTATAAAGAATATCTGGGGTGTCGCTGCCTCTATAAAAGTCGATATAATGGAAAGGTTTCCTGTGGGATACGATATCCTTCGGTCGAGTTGTTCTTGAAAGCTCCACATGAACGTAGAATATGCAACATTATGTTAGTAATGTTTCATAATCGATTTCAAACCTGTAGTCAAGTATTATCTACATCATTTTTTTAGGAGGTAGGGTCTTCAAACTTCCATATATGTATTTAGAATGCCTGTTCCAGCGTTGCATTGCATTGGCTGAATGTAGATTTGGGCAAAACACTGCAATTTGTGTGAAGGCGGTGCTGTAAAGTGAAACCCACGGGAATCTTTTATGGAAAGACGTCTTCCGTCACAATCAAAGACAACATAATCCGATACCTTCCTAGTTGGTTTATGTTTGACATACTCGTTTTGGGACAAAACAACGGGAAAATCAAGTGGTTCTATATCGTAGGACTGTGTTTTATTCAGCTAAAATTCAGAAAACATTTGAGTAACTTGAAATTTGTATATGTTTAGTTATAACACGATTTATGCAAATATATTCTTACCCAGTCAACATCATTTAAAATGAAGTGAACTCCACAAGCTCGGAAAATATTGAGGTGGTTTTGAAAGGTTAATGCAAATGAATCTTTTTTGGATTTAGCTGTTAAAATAGCAATCGTTCGGAGGAATACAGCAACCTTTATATTCATTTTAAACAGTTGTCCCGGAACTATGCCTATTTGCAAGTAAAATTTGATCTAATTTCTTCAGCTCATTTTAACCGTTAGTCCACGATAATTTATAAGACACAGAAAGCGAATGCTATATTTTTGTAACCGAACATAAAACCACTTTTCTAACACTCAGGCACTGAGGTAGTAATACTTGTAGTCGAAATTTGGTTCTAAATGACTGTGTTAAAATCAGACTGCTTTCGTATTGATTATTTTTTTAAATGTTGAATGTATCATGCGACGATTCTTTAAGTGTAATTACTTAAACTCACTTGTCTAGCATGTCTTTTTACCAATCAACCAATCTTTTAAAACAGCTACCATTAAATTGAAATTTTTCAACATCGAATGCTCACTATTTTTTGAGCCAACCATGAAAGCTTTAAATAATTCAGGCACGCTTTAAAATGTCCACCGGCTAAGAGAAAATTACACATTGTGTAAAACATGAAATGCTATGGTAGCTCAGATTTTGACTACAGAGAAGAACTAAACAGAAAATTGAGCATTAGAGTATTCCTAAATTATCTAGATTTACTACAGGTTGTAGTTTAGATCGTAGAACATTGTAATCGGAAACATATTTAACATGTGACAACAACAATATTAGTATTGAAAATTTTGCTATATTAGTGATTTACTTTTTCTTGGCTCTACTTGGTAAAAATATATCTTAATTGGAAACGCTGATGAAATAATGCAACCAGAACTGGTATAATATCTATTTTCGGTATCCATTTAGACGAGTAGAAACGAAAGGAAATTTTGTAATGTCGTTGGTGTTTTCTATTTTTGAGATTGGAAAGTTTGTTGTTTGCCGCTTGAGTTGATATAATACATTTAATTCAAACGAACAGTTTCCAGACGACACGAAAGCTCAACAATAAACCCAAACAAAAGTGAATGTACCAATTTTTAAATTTTAGTATGGCAAAATTGAATTGGTTTTTTACAATTGCTATGTTAGATATAACGTATTTCGAATATGGAATGAAGGAGTTTGATGAGCTTTCGTTATGATCAATTTGTCCACTATTATTGTTGTTAAAAAGCGGAATTATTTGGGTGGGTAATAGAATGAGACTCCAGTAAGTAAAACACTAGTTGACACCAAAATTATAACATTTGAATGAGGATAACATAATAACATCAAATTGAGGTGGCTGCAAGATTATAGTATTACATACATAACAGATGTCCTGCTGTCTTGAAAACGAGATAACTGAAAGCGTTGTATGTGTTGACTTACCATTAGGTTGTCGAGTTATTTCTTACTTTGTCCCGTTTTTTCTCTTCCTGGATCTTTCTTCTAAGAATCCTTAAAAATTTGCAATATTTGCAGCCAATAACAAAAAGCTTAAGCTAAATATAATAATAAGGTTAAATATAAATATAAGGTTTTCGGTACAATTGTGTTCATTGGAATTGTTCGCAAAAAACGTAACAGTAACGACCAGTTAGTATTTAACTTTGCAATAGGACTGTTTTTTTATTTTCATGGGACACTGTACCCTACTTTTTTGTTGATACATTTATTAATCAGTATGGTTTTACTATGTTCAAATTATTTTTACTATTGTGATTGTAAACAATACAAGACAGTTTTTCTGGTGCAATCTAACTGTCTTATGAAATGAAATGGTTTATTTATTTATTTATTCAGATCATGATTTCCTTATAATCAAGGTAAATTACATCATGATAGCTCCAATTATGAGTAGGAGTTACATACGCGGTTAATTGCATCATCAATACATGAATTGTCACAAAAGTCAGTGTATTCAATACATAAATCATTAGTTTGCGATAATAGAACATGTGAAATGAGAGCTTTCTTAAATATTTTGAGATTAATTATAGCATTCTTCGATACAGATTCAGGTAGTTGCAGCCAAAGTTTTACAGCTTGATATTTGAATGAGCGTGTCCCCCAATTACTAAGATATACATTTAACGGTGTACAAATTTCTTTGGTTCTCGTAGTAATTTTTTCATGTGAAAAATTTAAGTAGTTCTGAAACACTTTGTTGTTAAAGAATGTCATTTTGTAAGTCATAGTTAAGCATTCTATTTTATACATGTATTCAGGCATTAACCATTCGAGTTTAGTACATATATCAGAAGTTATATTGTCGAACTTAAGTTTATTGAGTACCAGTCTAGCAGCCGTTCTGATAATTTTTTTAATACACAGTAGATTTTTCCGTGATATATGATTTATCCACACAATACAGGCATATCTCAATACACTAAATACATAAGTTTCAGTTAGGATTTTAAGGTAGGTTGTTGACAGTATCTTTTTGAGTGAGAATAATACAGAGAGTGAAGCATAGCATTTTTTGACAATATTTGAACAATGTTCTGAGAAGCTTAGTGTTTCATCTATAGTCAGACCAAGCATTTTTAGAGATCTGACTCGTTGAAGTCTGATATTATTAATACTTACATTAAGATTTTCACATAGTTTGAGTGTCTTAGGTCTAGCAATAACTAACATTTGGGTTTTATCTACATTCAGATTTACTCTATTTTCTTTCAACCAGGCATTTATGCTAGTGAGATCTTTCTCAACGTCTTTGATTGTGACACCAATGTTGTCAATAGTACCTTTATTCAAAATACTCGTGTCATCCGCAAACATGTTTGTTTCTGAATGTTCAATAGCAAGCGGCAAGTCGTTTATGTAGATGCTGAAGTATAAACTACTCGTTGCAGCACCTTGCTGTATACCTCTGGAAGTTGATTTCGTTTCAGACGTCTTCTCTCCGTATGCAACAAACTGAGACCTGTCATTTATAATTGATTCAATTAGCCTACAGTCGACTCCATACCATTTAAGCTTGTGAATAAGAATTTTTCTATCTACAAAATCAAATGCCTTCTGGATCTATAAGTATACATACTTCATTTTTGTCTAGACTTTCATACATGTAATCTGTTATTTTTACTAGGGCATGAGTTGTGGACATATTTTTCCTAAACCCAAATTGACATTTGCTTAAAAGATTATTTTTTTCAAAATAGTCTGAGAGTTGAGTGTATATACATTTGTCGAGTATTTTAGTTAGTATTGCTTGTATAGCAATAGGTCTTGTTTCATTTGGTGATCTAGGATTCTGTGTCTTGGGTATTGGAGTAATTCTTGCTAGTTTCAGACAGGGTGGTACAACTCCTGTGTATGCAAACATGTTAAAAAGATTACAGAGTGAAAGGACGAAATTTTTTGATTTTAATGCTATGGATATCATCTTGTTCGACATGCCCAATGGGTCTTCAGTTTTACTGTTTTTGTTTTTCATGCATTTCCAAGCATGTAATATATCATTAGGAAGAAAGGTAGCTAGATTGAACTTTGTGTTGACAGTTGGAAGGTTTTTAGGACGCTCAGGTAGTGTCGTACTAGAACTATCAGATGTAGCGATATTTACATAATGGTCATTTATGACATTTGGATCGAGATCTAGGTTTAATTGTCGTTTTTTAGGTAAATAAGAGGATTTCAATCCATAGCACATGTTTGACCGTTTTATATTAGTTTCCAGTTCAGACCTGTATCTTTGTTGATATTTAAGTTAATCTGCTTTTGTAACAAGTTTAGTTTTTGACGTAAAGGTAATGTTGGAAATCTTTTATATTTACTGTGTAAAACATATCTTCGTCTTAATAGACGCTTTGTGTATTTTGAAAGATAAACTCACCTAAACCGAAGTCGAGCGTGACATCACGAACCCATAGTCTTCTTTGCGATAAAGATGTTTTTGCTAACAAAGAATGCATACTTTCACTGTGGACTCGGTTGATGCAGTGAGACTGGTTTTTTTTGTGGCTCCTATTTCCACAGAGAAGCAGTACCATAAGGATCATAATGTTTGCAAGAAGCTGAATTACATTTTTGTTGAATTTCATGGCTTTTAGATTTAGTATTGTCCAATGCATAAATAACATTCAAAATATTATAATACGATGGCTTTCATATTCGTAATTGATAAATTTAATTACCAAATGAATGAATGAAACCCTCTAATGAAGTTTAATATTTGTAAAATAACAAAGCAAATCTTTGGCTATAACAACTTTGTTTGTTGACATTGACCTTTATTTTATTTTTATTCACATAACACAATTAAATCACAATAAATACATAATTCATTACTTTGTTTTATTAAAGTCAAAATGCGACACATAATTCTATGAATATGCAATTGAATGAAATATGTTTAATTAGTACAAAGTTTCCAAAACAACCTTTAATGTTCATATTTATCACAAAGTTAAATTTGGTTACCCTTAGCAAAAATGCCAATTATTACTCCACTTCTTATTGATTGACCTATCTAACATCCAAAAATGGTTTCAATCAAGTAAAAATATGCTCATTACATTTGAACTTACTTTTAGAGACTTGCAACCACATTTGAAAGTTTATTGAGGTCAGATCTCAACATGTGTTGTAATAACAGCAGACGTAGGATGCCATTTCTTCAACTCAAACTCTTAGATCATCTATCTCTAAAAAATTTCTTTAACGGTGTTGAAATGCAATTAAAAAAGTCGCGCACCATACACGGGCTAGTTCAATATGTAATAAAAAAATTACAAACACCGTTCACCATCGAATCAAATAGGTTGTAAAATAGTTAAAGTAAAATATAACATAGTATTATTATATTCCGTTATTATCCCTATTTTTATTCTCGGTAGTCCCTTTAAAAACTGCTTGTTAAAACGATGTTTAAAATGTGACAGTTTTTACAAAGCTAATTTCTTCGAACAACGACAACTACCAAGGAACACCACAACCGGACAACACAACATCTAATGAACCAAGCTGCCGACACCTTATGTCATTTGCGGTACAAATCCGCACATTATACCCGGTGAAGAGCTCACAATTCAATATGGTTATGCTTTTGACAGCAATAAAAAAGTATGTTAAATATTTTCTTCTTCTAATTCTTACAATCATCATCATCAGATCACACATTCATTCATGTAGGTACCAGTATGCAAGTGCAAAGCATACTTCGCTAAGTGCTCACTACCGCTTATCGACTTTTTTCCTATACCTCCATGCAAAACCTCGATTCCTCTTACCACTGTCATTGAAAACTATGCGAAAGAGAATGATGATAAACAGAATCTCCTCTCACAAACTGCTTCAGATATGGACAACAATGGAACACCAAAAGTGAAAGTATGTAAGGAAGAGCCTCGACAGCTTTTCTTTCTCAGTTCATCCGAAGATAGCATATCTTCTGCTTCCACAATGGTGAGGTTTTCCGGACCATTACGGGTAAGCAAATACCGAGCTAACACCTCCACCATCCGCCAATCTACACAGCGGACTCTTACTCCGCCTGTATAAAACGAATTATACAGCCAAGATTTTTTGAATACAGTCGGCCGTACACTGGGGTTCTCAATGTCAGATCTTCAAAATTCCCTCTCTGCACATTGGGTTTAAAAGGGGACACCGTTCTTAGTGGGAGGCAAACAAATCCAATTACAGCCCAAATTATTGATCCATACAGCGGAGAGCATAAAAAGAGATCCGACAATCTAAACAAATTTACTATTGGACAGCTCTTGGTCCTGTTAAGTTGTGTGGACAACGTCTTCCTTTT
Organism: Orchesella cincta; assembly: GCA_001718145.1. Lineage (NCBI taxonomy): Eukaryota > Metazoa > Arthropoda > Collembola > Entomobryomorpha > Orchesellidae > Orchesella > Orchesella cincta. The sequence goes on from LJIJ01001875.1 coordinate 7,404, forward strand.
TTATTAAAAGTTTCTTCCTTGCATTTCAGTAATTCAGAGTAGAGAGGGTTAATTTTAAAAAGTATACAGACCAAAACAAGCCAGCGTATTATCATGCAACAAAAACTATATTGGATCACATTTCAATTAAGTTGATGACAAATTCAGAAAATAACCAACAGCTGTCGAGTTGTACTTTCAACAATTACTTGTTTAATGAAAAAAGCCATAACTTGCACCAGTTAAGGGTGCTCTATTTCAAAAATGGAGTAGGAAAATACCAGTAAGGCGGGTAAAGCGGCGTAGGTGCCTTCTTGGTGGACGTAAAAATGCGAGACACCAGACAACAAATAATGTGGCCAAGTCTTCCACTGTAATAAATATGGATGCCAACATTTCACATGGATTATTGTCGAGTGGGAAATACCTTTTCCCCTCAAATCATTTGCAACTGAGTTTAAAACGTTATGAACTAAAACTGTATTTGGATTGTCCAACGTTAGCAACTATTGTTGCCTTTTGACTGCAAGTTCAGTTTAAACCAAATGTACATGCTCGTCAAAGATGCAATTATATGCGATGCGTTGCACAGAAACCATTGCAATCGTTCACGCTAATCACAGGTTTTTGTTTAAATTTTCCGCCTCAGAAGTCTTGTCGGTCACTGTACCTTTAGCTGACTAAACATGTCTGGCAAAAACACGAACGTCGTGCGGCAGCAAAATACTTGTGAAACTTTGTATGTAGCTTGCTGTAGTTGTTTCAACTTTATAATATAAGGCGCAAGTTGCTTAGCGATATTAATTATGTAAACTTTTTTTGATCTACGGACAAATTTTGTAGAATGCATGTCCATCTTTTGGACGGACAGGTACTGTGATATATACTTTTTAAAGTTGTATAATCATTTCTTGTTTTTTCTCGTCGCACTGGCATCAAATTAGATGAAGAATTCAAGCTAAGCTATCTGATTTCTTTACAACACTTTGAAGCGGATTTGAAACGGAATTATTTAATTAACCATGAGGGAGTTAACGGCTTTAAGATTGTGGAATCAAAGCAGACAATTGCTTGCTAAGGCATTGGACTGTCATTGCTTGCAAATAAATAGAGAGAGTACGTAGGAAAAAAGTGTACGGTAAACCAAAAAAGAAGGAGAGGAAGCTGAAGATCGCAAATGCTTTGACCGCATGCAAAGTATGTAAATCAAACTACATAATTTGTATGACCGTTGCAACGTAGATCATGTTGCGACAAATTATCTAGAATATGAGCTGATATGTTGTGAATTTTTGACTGGTGGGGCAGCTACCCCCACCAATCTGGGCTATACTTGAAAATCTTAATAAAGGGGGGAGGTGGTGGAACGATTCTATGATTGGCTCATATTTAACATTGAGCTTTCATGTAGTCAACCACTAACTAACCATATAAATTCAGCAGAATTTCTAGCATTAACAGACAGTTTTGAAGCAGTAGTCAACCACGATGGATAATTCCTACTCTGGAGAAGACATAACATCAGCCAGCAGTCGTGGAGATTACCGTATTCTAGAGAATCATCGTCATAGAAAAAAAACTCTTGAAGAAATTGTTATTAAATACGGCAATATACATGGATGCTAAAACGTATCTCTACATAAATACAAATTAGTTACTAAAACTAAAAATTGATGTTCACTTTTTCCCATCTACATTTCTATTGGGCGGTATATGTTTTATTTCTGCGAAAAATCGTTTAAAGATATTGAGTTAAATAGTATACCTTAAAAACTCCATTAAATTTGGAACCTGATCGGGGAATGTTTTAATATGCAATAGTTATTTTGGTGTCTAACTGTGAGAGATCTTTGGATTTAAACTTTTGTCTTACCACTGTACTTATAAGTGAAATATTTACGATGCTACAATACTACTAAAAATGAACTGCTCTTTGCATGCATTTAAAACTTTCTCATTCTATCTTTTTTTAACTTGCTGCGTTTCACTACATGATTTTTAATACTGAAACTAATCTAATAAATTTTTCTCACGATATTTTTAAAAACAATCCAACTTTCACAAACGACCAGTTCCAATTTCAATGGACTGATGTTTTAATTTTTTGAATGAGCATTAAAATATTTTTTTTCTCGTATTATTATTCAATTATCATTGTGTTTAAGGGTGCAACAAATTTGGCACAATACTGTTTCGAAGGCACACGTCTGCAAAGGATTTCGATTTAAAAAAATTTAAACCCCCTGTGAGTAATTAACTACTTTTTTCCCATACTTTCCAAATTCTGAACTGCATTCTTATTTAAATATATATTGATACTGGAGATAATCTTAAAAATATTAAAACATTGTGTAAGAACCGTAAAATATTGTAGAGATCTAATATTACTCAGTGTGTTGGAGTATTTAACCCATGCTTTACTCAAAGTAAAATTATTAACAGCAAATTCCATCTGAACCTGAATTCCAATTAGATTCCATGGAAAATGACGTTAGTGAAGTTTCTGTCGATATTATTGCTTCAATGGATGGCGTGGCAATAATGATGTTGATGATCATGATGATGTTCTCGTGAAGTTGTTGGAGATCCTTTTCTGATTTTCAGAGGCTTCTTTTACGCCTAAAAGGAATAGAATTAAACACATAATGAAATGAAATGTTATATAAATACTCTCAATTTGAGTATTTACAGAGTGCAGTTAGGATAAAATTATTCAGTTTTTTCAACGCTTTATCTGTCCTATTTCTGCGTGTTTTTCGATAAGGCACGATTCATGCCGCATGAATGATATGAGGAATCGAATTAATGGATAAATAAAAATGATCAAATAAAAACTTACGCAAGAAGTGTAAGAAGACTACATGGAGTTTTAGCTCATCTTCCTCAAGAAAACAATCTTTCCGAACCAATCTTGAAGTTATTTTCTCCATGCGACCACAGGAAACTAGTCCGATGATAGTGCTGATTCTTTGCCACAACTCTTCTCGTACTGACGATAGGGATGATGGTAATTTCACGCTCCTTTAGATTTTTCCATTTTCTCTACGCATCTTGGAAATAATTGGTGGAAGTCTTTTCAAACCTAAAATTGACAATTATTTGAAAATTTAATTAAAAGATGACACAGAAATATTGAGTGTGGTTGAAGAATTTCAGTAATACCTCACCACCTGGCAAGTGGTAAGGTAATTGTGGGGTGTTTTAAGAAATTAACGTCACACAACGTAACATTTTATTTAACAACGGAATTATTCAGCCTAAAATGAGAAAATTCACAAATATCACTTCATAATTCTTTTCAATCTTACCTCAGTTCAATCAACTGTTTAAATTTGAGTACCGATAAAGGCCTTTTTAAATCAAATCACTGACAAGTTCACATTAGCTAATAATTTCACTTTCCTTCCAATTTTTTAGGCAAATCAGCCAGTTTGGGTATGTAATACCTTTGATTGTAATAACTTTTCACTTTTGTAATACCCAGATGCGCAGAAAAACGCATCTGGATGGTATGAGGGCTCAGTCCATAATGCAAAGAATGCAGCTGAAAAAAATTCAACGAAAACAGGAATTTCTTTTGCGAGATGAGTTGGAATTGTCTTCACATTGAGATATGATGAAAGAGAAGAGCTCACCTGAATTTGTTGGGTGTGCAACAAAACTCCACGTCAATAGGTACGAGAATAACACAAGCAACCCCTACTCGCCGATATTGATGCGCATTAGAAAGGCATAGAGGCTTGCTCAACAAGCTCAATCTCTGCTTTGGCTGACCGGTTGTCCAAACCAAGGCGAAAAAATGTATTACACATAGTGAATAAAAATTTTAGTTATGCTAATAAACTAGAAAAGCAAGCAACTTAAAATACGAATGCTTTAGTTGCACGGTGAACAAATGATTACGCTTGTTTGATCTTTGGTAAAATATAGCTATCCTCTCTTAGTGAATATTCTCCATATTTTTGTAAAAATCGGAAAACGGGTTTATTCTGTGGATTCATAAGTACATTCAACAAATGCAATTGATTTCGATCTGCAGGTGCGTTCCGTGCTCTGACCGACGACGATGACAATGAAGACGATCGAGATTGAAGTTCAAGTCAGCTTTGTTAAAGTTGGCTGCTCCAGCTTGTATAAAATTACATCATGGGGTTGACGCACTCAGCTGTTCATCCACTTAAAAACTACATTGACTGGCCAAAGGTACTACAGGTTTCTGGTACGAAAAGAGAAAATCGGCAGCCTATGTTGAAAATATAGGACACTGTTGTGCATACAATGGATGTAGTAACCTACTTGACTATTGCATTTTTGCACTTGCTGAAACAACCTAATTTCCAAGAATGATGATGATGATTGCGTGAGTAAATGCATAATATGCTGTAGGATGATTGAGGTACGTACTTTAATTTATAACAAGACACATTTCCGAAGGGTAATAAGTTGTTTTGGCCAAGAGCTGTCTGTTTCAAGTGGCCTTCCCTAAGGATCTCTGATGCTACCGCTATCAAAATTAGTAATCAAATATATTCTTGAATCACTGTGTAGTACAATTACTGCCACCGCAGATTTTATGAGAATAGCGAGAGTCGCCTAAAACCAAAATTTTCAATGCAGTCCAGTTGTTCTATGTCGACCTATTTTTTCTGCAATCATTGCAAAGTAAATTTCAAGTAACAGAACTGTTACCACTTTGAAACAGTTGAATGGTGTGTGTTTTTTGTGATCATTCATCAATCCATTTTTAAAACGGAATCTTTTGTCCTCCAAACCCATTCAAATGTTGCACGTATCCTCGTACCATTTTATTCAGTTTATTGATATTAATCCCGAACGAGTTCTATGCGGAATGAAATCGAAATCATACAAAAACAGTGAATGCAGATTTTATCATGACATTTTAACATTGAATATATTGCTGCTCATTACACAAGTGTGTACGAAATCCAGAACATCATTTTGGCGACAATACCAGCAAGTATCTTAATTCATCATATTTCAAAAATCAGATGAGGTAAACAACTCCATAAAAAATATAGATCTATAAAAATAACTGGAGTCTTGATTGAGATTTTCTGAATGAGTTGCGCAAGTGTTTTGCAGTAGCTCAAATAAAAACATCATTTATACCACCTTCTTTGTGCAGCTAACTCAATTTATACATCAATATACTATGCATCTTTTTTTATGATATCCGTCAGTCAAAAAAAAAAGAAGATTTTGATGATGGAAATTCACAGGAAGTTAACACCGTTTTATTAGAGAATACTGATTATTATAATGCTCGAAAAAAGGCTATGCTATACCATGGAGCCGTAATACTTGGAGACTATTATTATTTATCTTTAAAATAATAAATTCATAATGAGTTTCCTATAAATCTATTATCTGAAGTTGTTTATTAAAGAAATTTAAATATCTCAACTAAATTGTTGAACTACATACATCTTAACAGAACTGAAGAGTTAAAGGGGAAAGTAGGAAGGAGAAACTCTTGAAATTAAATATTTCATTCAAATTCTAAATGATTACTCGCTATTGTAAACATTAAATTGAGAGTAATCATTTATTAGAGTATCAAAATTTACCATTAGTTTTTATGAATGTTTTTGATGTGAAGCCGGAGCGTATCGGATATCCCATACGATTTTTGGCACAGGTGGCATGAGTACGGTCGTTCTTGAATATGTCCACGAATGTGCCTTCCAAGTCTGGTTGCTAAAACCTTCTTCACAGAACAAGCAGCTAAACAATTTTTCATTTGGAAAAGCACGAATACGCAGGCAGTGATTGCCCTAAATGATTTGGGGCAATGTGAACATTTGAAACTTTTAATGTTGTTGTGAACATCCATGTGATACTTCAATCCCGACTGTTGTGAAAACCTTTTTCCGCATATTGAACACTTGTATGGATCTCATTCAAATGAGTCATCAGATGAATCTTGCAATTGGAAGAATACGCAAACTTTCTCCCGCATAAATCACAAGAATAAGGACGCAATTTTTCGTGCACAGCCCGAATATGACGTTTTAAACTTGTTTGGAACTTGAATACTGCGGTACACAGGGAACACTTGTGCTTCTTGTCGTTTGAGTGAGTGAATCCGTGCTTGTACAAACTTTCAGGTAGAGCAAAAGAAACCACAAATGGAACAAGAGTATGGTTTCTCACCCGTATGCACCCGGGTGTGATTATCAAGTCCAGTAAAGGATGAAAACATCCTTTTACAGAACAAACATTCAAAAGAGGTAAAGTGAGCTCTCCGAACGTGCCCACTAAGAGCCGATGGTTGTGCAAATGTACGTGGACAGATTGCACAAAAGTAAGGCTTCTCCTTTGTGTGCCCCTAATATGTACGTAGAGGTCAGAGGTAAGGCTTTGCACAAATGGGCATGGAAGGGGACGCTCTCCAGTGTGCGTTTGTAAATGAGATTTGCGCCCTGAGCCAAATCTGAATGTTTTTGGGCAGAGTGGACATTTCAAGTTCTTTGTGAAACTGGAAAAAATGAAAAAATAGGATGAATAAAATTGAGTCAATAAATGTAAGCTCTGAATTTTTAAATTCTTTATGTCTACTTTTACCTTTCATGAGTACGCTGATGGTAACGAAAAGAGGATTTCGCTGCGTATGACTTTGGGCATGTAACACACAAATGGATTCTCTTGGATGTGTATTCTGATATGGGTCTCGAAGGACGGCAAAGTTTTAAAACTTTTTTTTTACAAAATAAACAGTGATGTTTTCTCTCTCCAGAGGAGTAATGCAGTAAGCGATAATGTGCACGCATATTTTCCAAGGAAAAGAATACTTGAGCACATTCTGCACATTTAAAGTAATTTTGGTGACACTTTCGATGACGCTGGAGGCTACTGTTCGTTCGAAACTCTTTCCCACAATCGGTACACTTGTAAAGGGTTTCTTTTAAGTGCGTTTTCATATGAGAACTACGTGATGCTGCATAACCTAAGCGCTTCCCACAGATATCACACGAATAGCGCAGCTCTTTGTTTTGAAACACTATTTTGTGTGTTCTCAAGGAATCTTGAGTTTTAAATGATTTCGGGAAACTTGGAAATTGGTAGTTTCTTTCCTCGGAATGAATTGCGGAGTGCCTAATAAGCTTATCTTTGCTGGCAAATGCTGCTCCACAGACGGAACATGAGTAGGGCCTTTCGCCGGTGTGAGTTTTCATGTGAGTATGGAGTGATCCCTTGCCGGAAAATAATTTATTGCAAACTAGACATTTGTTTCGCCCGTGAGCGTCTTTTTTGGGCTTTCGATTTTGTGCCTTTCTCTTTCGTCTGGTGCTTGTTAGTGATGATAGTTGTTGAGGTTGGGTGGTAAGAGGATTCACAGAACCAGGTTGCATCACTTGGTAATTCAAGAAAGCTTATAACTCATTTTAATAAACTGCTATAAACTCATATAAGAAAAGAATTGATTCAAAGTTCGTTTGTGTGCTTGCTTTAGTCACTGAGATTGCAATGATTATGCTCCTGAAAGTTGTTTACAAAAAGGACATGCTTTGTCAAGAGCGAGCCAAAACATTTGTGTACGGGCCTTTCTGTACACAACAACCTACTCATGTTTATATGTTTTGAGGTGACAGTGCAGTGGTAAATACATGGTCTCCAAGCCACAGCTTGTGTGTATCAAGTATCATATTCAAGAGCTACCCAAGCTTGAAAGCTCACACATTTACTACTTTGGTTTTATATTTTTTTCAGTCTGCATAAATATGAAGCTATGGTTGAGTACATTGGTGGGTAAGCAAGTGCAAGTGGAAAATGAAGCAGAGTAAAAGATACTCGGTCACTGTGTAAAAGGTTTTGGACTCTTCTGAAAAATGCATGTCTATTGAGATTCCAAAATTTCAAAGCAGAGTTTAGTTCAGTTTAGTTTAGTTATGCGGTGAGCATGGACTAAGGTACATAATTCACACGTCAATGCAGATGCTGATACGACTATGTGAAGAAACCTCATTGAAATGATGCGCACTTGCTACCACATATTGTCAGCATTTGCCCAACTTCACACTGAACATATGTTAACATTCTTTTTGTGTGCTTGGGCAACTGTGTTGCCAAAAGTTGATTCGCTTACCTGATTTAAATGGGGGATACAAAGGATGGTAACGCTGTCCAAAAGTTATCCCATGAACAAATTCGATAAGAAAACGTCATGATGATCATGATAAAAATCAAGACTTTATCTGGCTGATATTTGTCAAGTAACCATTTTACAAATAAAATGTGTACTGTGGAGTTTGCATCACATCACTTACAATTGTGTGTTTGTTGTCGTCATGGAATTAATCGCAGTATTTATGGCAATACCCCAATTAACTCAATTTCATCCATTATTTGATAAAAATTACAGTTATACTAATAAATAGTAATAAATCCAGCTAAATCAATACGAAGACGAATGTTGATACAGTGATGCAGAGGAGAGTAGGGTTACTTGTTACTTGTGAGTTCTGTTGTCAACATTGACGAAGATTCTTTTTGAGTATTTTGACGATGCCTTGTTATGCCTTGAAACCAGATGCCGGTTTGGGTTTTTATATACTCGACGTAATGTTACGTAAATGCAACTTTTGTTGATATACTTATTGAGCATGAGCATTACAATGTAAAATCTGACCCTTTTCCAGAGCAAAGTTGGTTTTGTAAATCTGTGAGATGGATTATGCATAAAACAAAATCATGAGAAGTGGGGAGAATATCCGTTGTAGTCCGTTTTCTGTACAACAAGATTTTTACCTTCAGGTTACTTTCATTGTGTGAAGTACCTAACAAACATCGTATTATTATGGGGGTTTTGTGATGCAGGGCATGACAGCTATCCCACAGTTGAGGTAAAAAATCAGCTACATCCACCAAGTACCTCAATGTTTTCTCGTTTTCACCCAAGCCATCATCATCATCAACATCCACATCAACCTTGGTTGTAAACACAAGCCAAGTACCAAACAAATAAAATCTTTTACCCTTCATTAAGTTTAGTTCAGCTCGTTATTCTTCGAAAAGTGACTAGTTTCCGTGTAAGGTTTGTGCATACAACTAACAAATCTGTTAATTGAATTTTCGTAAAAAACTGTAATTTTTCGGTTAAAATTAACCGTTCTAACAATTTACAAATGTAGGACCTTGTTAAATTGAATTTTATTGCAAAGTACAAGTGGTTGTGATTTTACCAAGTTCCACAGTTAAAATGGAGAATAACAAACGACTAACGTAGCGTAATCAGTGCACTTTATGCAACAAGATATTAAAAAGCTCAGCAAGTCTTCAATACCACTTGAAGAGCACTTGGAGAGCGCCCTACATCCCTGCTCATTCTGAAATCATTTATTAAAAGTGTACAATTTAATCACCTCGAAGGCACATTAAAGAGAAGTCATACTCATGCTCTCTGTGCCCATCCGTGTTTTCTTGCTCAAGCGGTTTGAATATTCACCGTCGTGAAGTGCACGGTCCTACAAAGCGACCAAGAAAGACTGAGTGTCCCATTTGTAAAAAACTGTTCTTGTCAAAAGGTGCACTCAACATTCACTTGAGAGTACACACTGGAGAGAAACCGTTTCCCTGCTCAGTTTGCGGATTCGCATTTGCTCAGAAAGCGGGATTGGAAAGACATTCTTTGCTCCACTCAGGGAAAAGGTCATTTAAATGCTTGCAGTGTACAAAAACGTTCTACAGGTCAGACTCTTTGAAGAAACACGTGCTAGGTGTTCATGCCAAGGAACGTAAACACACTTGCGATTTCTGTGGAAAAACATTTTCTACCAGCCATACCTGTAAAACTCACATGCTCATTCACCTGAATGAACTTCCGTGGAAATGTGAAATATGTGGACGAAGGTTTCGTCGCCAGGGAACTTGGCAGAGCCATATGGACATGCACAACAATGTCAAGAAACACAAGTGCGCTTACTGCACAAAATCATTCAGAACGACAACAAGATTACGAGAGCATTATCTACAAATGCATGGGACTCCAGATGAAAGACCATACACATGTATATTTTGTGAGGGGAAGCTGATTAACTGGAAATATTTAGACGAACATATTCGAAACCACACAAAGGAACGCCCGTTCTGTTGCCATATTTGCTTGAAAGACTACAAGATTTCCAAACATTTGCGTGACCATATTAAAACTCATGATAAGTGAGTCGTTCAAAGTTGTTTAAATAATTGGTGGTTGCAAAAATTAAAATCTGTGGTTGCACTTGATATTTGTTAAAAGAAAGGGACTTTGTTACATTGGACAGGGTAACTCATTTAAATGGCAAATGTGAGTCAATTCTTACGTTTTATTTAGAGGAAACCTACTGTAACTCGATGATCGTCACCATTCACACCATGTCCTTTGGTTTATGTTTAAATTGAACGAATACATGAAAGCAACTGAAATATAACCTTGTCTTTGATATTTTATTTTATGTAAAAACCGTTGGTTTGTAAAAATTTATTAAATTTGGTGCTGTGCAATAATTAGGCTTTGAATCCTGTTTAAATAAATATAGCGAAACAAGAAGTACGTATATTATTACTTTGTAATGAAAAAAGAAGACGAATCCAAGATTTACGACTTTAACAATGAGGAAGTGCTTCCGTTTTGCGAAATTTGCAGCTCTGCTCAACACGTCGGGAAGAAAATTCAAAATTAGAAGAGTTGCAAATGGTTATCGAAGGAAGAATGAATGAGAGAGAAAAGCAACAAATTAAATATTGGTATGGGTCAGATAAAAAGTTACTAAATAAATTAGCGTAACTTAAGGTCCTTAAGGGTTGTATTTTTGTCAGGTTTATTATTGATAATGATGAGACTACTCGAGATACTGTAAATTAAACAGAATATTAAGTTTGTTATTAATTTATTATCACATGTACGCTGTCTTGTTTATTGTTCATCACTCACACTTTAAATATATTATAACTGACAGATTTTAACACAAAGTTTGTGACACAATTGGCGCCAGCTAATTTTGGTCTTCATTTTTCATTCCATCCGCGAGTGGTCACCTTGCTTCATGAAAAGTACAAAGCAAAATTATTATTGCTGCTACGGGTAAACTCGCATTGCTCTCCTTTCTTCATCAACTTCAGAAATGGTTACTCCAAACTCGACCCCAGAAAAAATTAGTTTTTGCTTCAAATTCATCTAAAATGATAAAAGTAGGACTACGAGTCCTCAGACTTGAAACACCGTGATGGGTCTTTACCCCCAGCGCTGTTGATTTTGTAATAAAAAGCAATGCTAATTTTAAACTGCTGATCAACACTGATATCTCAGTCCATGAAAATAATTTATTACGTAATTCCTGTCATTAGTTACTACAACAATAACACAGTTGCTTGAGTGGCAGAATGAAACGATATGATGACTAAATGTGATTGATTTTATTGTCAGCGTTATGTACAATTTACAAGAAATTGAAAGATCGCCATTCCAACTAGCAGTAATTAGATTGATTTAGAAAATATTTTTAAATAAGCGTGGTTTATTTCGTGGAAATTAAAATGAAAAAAAATAATAATTTACAAAACAGAATGCTCACCAGTCTCATAATCATAAATCCTTCATACACTTCCTTATTCATCTTATTGTTATTAATTGAGATTGTAAATTTAGGACAGCTTACACATACTCATATTGCATTATCTTAACAGATTATAATTTTTATAATTGTTTTTTGGTAGAGACAATATCGAATGCTAATAACAAGCATTACATACAAATTTCCAATTGTTAGCTAATGCGCTTATAAAGTGTAATGATTCTGATTACTTCCTCATACTTTGAGATAGTAATCAAATCATCATCACGTTCGCTCGCTCTAGTTTGAGCTCGGCTCTTTCTGGATAGATCTGACTGATGCCTGCGAATGAGTAAAAACTCACGCACGGCATTAAGCCAATCAATCAAACAATTTAACTAATGATAACTCCCGAAATTTTGATTCTTAGAAATCACGTATTGAGTTCAGTAAACTAGTACTGCCTAGTTTGCATCTAATCCAAACCAGTTTTATGTTGTAATTTAGTTAGGAAACTATATTCGTGTTAAGTCTTGAATTCTTTGTGATGGAAATGTTTTGCCTATCTTCATTTAGCATGAGAATTAGCTTTATAATGCTGAAGTAAGTTAGGTTTTCGTAGTATATAAACCTCTGTAAAATACCCCCGCATCATTATCAGTTTCTGGTCAACCGTAACGTAATAAATACGTTTTTATAATATTCCGTTCCTTGAGGGCTTCGGCTCTCTTGGAGTTTATTTCCTTGTCATTCGAACCTGTGTGGAACTTTCGGGGTAGAATGCATCATTGTTTTACAAAAGCAAGAATGGAATTAAGTATACTATTCATAACCGACTCAACATATTAAACGGCACTTCTCTTGCTTGTTGTAAAATGTTTGGTAGCGTTTTCTAACTTAAAACCCTTACTCACAAGCCTGTCCATAAGAATTTAGCTTTAAATCAAAAATTAAATACGGTCAGCTTTACTGCACATGCGAACTTGCGTACTTTCGCAATTTCAAAGGCAAGAAACAGTATTCTGGGAAATTTATGCTATACGTTGCCGCAATATTTAACCTTAGCACCGAGCTCTAAGCAATTATCCATAGACAATTGGATGGACGGCTGAGTCAAACACTAGATTAACCAATTATTATATAAATAGGGGTAGAAAATTAATCTTAACCAGAAGAAGCTAACGTGCTATGGCGACCACGTGAACGCAAATTCTTTGAGTACCTACAGCAATGGTTCAAAGACATTGAAGAAGGCATACATATTTGGTCAAAGACCTTGGAGAGTGACGGAACTTTGAAATCATGATAATGTCATTTAACATCTGCTTTACAGCTGCAGATTGCAACAATGCACACCAGAAATGAGATAAATGGTAGAAAAACTTCTACTACTAATTAGTATTACCAGTGGCGCCATAGTTTTATGATCTTATCCATAAAAATGTTGCAAACATTTTTGGGCAAATGATATACACAAAACTTTATCTACCTTCAGCAAAATATTTTAGCTCTATATAATGGCCTAAATGGCATGTCCTAAATATTTCTAATTCTATTCCATTTAAATGAACAAAACTACTAACGTTTGAGGAGATAATTAAATACACCACGTTTGGAATTGCAAAGAATTAAATTTATTCCCCATCCAAACTCATTTAGAAACAAAAAAGCCGAATTGAGGAATATCTCATGTTAAGCCTTCTTTCGCCTTCTTGGACATCAATCACTTTTACCATTTTAATGATTGTGATTATTTCCTCCTATTTGAGAGGGTAATAAAATCATCATCAAGTTCGCCTACTCCAGATTGAGTTCGGATCATTTGGGATAGATGCAATTATTGCCAATTATTCCGTAATACTTCACGGTCAATACCAAGTCAATAGGAATATCTTCACGGAATTCACGTATTGAGAACACCTAATTCGGCAAACCTAGTTTGTACCCACTTCACCCTGGTTTCGACCTGGTAAATGGGGGACTTATATTGCTAATTGTGGGCGCCATCGCCATTATTATTTTAATAACGAAGAGAGTTTATTGACGTCTAAACTGCATCTGAAGCCCTTATATCGGCTTCCTCGTCTAATTGTCAACACGGCGCAAAGAAGGAAACTTGTCTTGTTCAAATTAAGACATGTCTTGGCGTGTTCCCTATAGTGCAATGCTCATGCTTCAAGATTGCAAGTCATCAGCAAGCCACCCTGTACACCATCGAGTTCCAGACACTCTATCTCCATCATTTAAGACAAGCAACTCTTGTATTATGTACCTCGACCGAGTATTACTTGTCAAAGTTAAATTCAGAGCTACTCCCTCTATTTGTCAGCCGACTGCAGTGGATAAAAGTGCCGAGATTAAGGTAAAAACGACTGTGCTAGTTCTGGAATCAACTGTAATGAGTTTAGTTTATTTAGGCACATCATGAATGAGCCAACACGTGAATTACGCACGTTCATCCTTTTGCCAGCCGTCTGCCATCAATCAAGCCAACCCATTATAATCGGAAAGTAAATACAAAAACATAAAGTAGTAAAGATATTAGCGAACTAACGGTACTACCCCAAACTAGCTTCATCTAGTTAAAGTAAGTTCTAAAACTAAGTTAATGAAACATAAATATTCTGATTGTAGTTTGACATATAATTTTGATTGACGTGTATTTTCTTTCTTTTTGTTGAAATGTAACTTCTTCAGTACGAAATTTGTTATTGTGTAACCATATCTCTCTCTAAATTAATTCTAAAATATCAGTTATCCGTTGCCATCTTTTTATTACAGTCACCGAACCTGTAATAACTTCATATTTATTAAGAAACAACCAAAGCTATTACACAACCAAGGATGCATTTAGATGGTACACCTAGCTAGACTTACGTTATCCAACCTGTGGATGGTGTTTTTCTCACTAGAAAAAAACAAGCATATCTATCATGCCACGAGTAATGTGGTTTCCTTTATGTAATTACTGTTAATTTCACGTCATGTTAAGCTAAGAGCAAAATTGACGCACTAGCTTTTCAGTCAGTTTGACCCACTTTAAGGTCTTCTCCTTTTATGGATATGTTCTCTTCCATGATTTATATTTAACTACTCCGTAAAAATTATCTCATGGGAAAAACTTTAGCTGTGTCGCTTTGTGCCACAAGATTAAACAGTACAAAACTTACTTCTGTTCAACCCAGACGTGTTCATTATTTTTTCCTCATACAATCATACTTCCACTTACAATACGACAGTTAATAAACTCGTCATCGAGGTTTAACATGCTAATACTGCCTATTGATCTTTTAAATGCAGTTTATTCATTTGTTATCGATTGTTATATTCAAGCTAAGAAACTTAGCTTGAAGGTTTTCGTACGGCGTGTGAGTTTAGCTCGTTTGGGGTTCCTACCATAAGCAATTCATCCTGCATTTAGATATATCAGGATGGTGTGGGATATTCAAGGAGTATTATATGGAGCAATACCCTAAACGACCGTGGAGCTAATTCAAGGGAGTGTTTGGCCAACCGTAGCCAAATAAATACACTTTTATAATATTCCGTTGCGTTACCTCCTTGAGGGCTTTGACTTTCCTGGAGTGTATTTCATTGTCATTTGAACCTGTGTGGCATAATGTCCCATTGTTTTACATTATCAACACTGATTCGTAAGTGTCGAATGTCACAAGCCTGGAGAAATTTAATTGGGCAAGGCTACCTTCGACTCTCATTGTAAAGCGCTAATGAAGAAACATATCGTATTCGTTGATATTTATAATTGTAGGTAGTTGTAGAGATATTGGTGCCCGTAATAGATATTGTTAAAAAAGAGTTTGTTAAAAACTCTTTACTAATGTATTCTTCCTTCCTGAATACATTTTCAGGATCAGGATTAAATAACCTAAAACCAAAGTACCCAAATGAGATTCGGAAGCTAAACAGTTAAACCATATGTTTTGAGACCCGTAACCAGTTTGAATTTTGGAAAACTAATTTGGCACTCCTACTAACTTGTTACTCAAATGAAGTGAGGTTCTTTGCTGATCAGCTTCCGACTCGTGTCTCTTTCACCTTAAAGAAAGATCGGAAACTTGTACTTCATACCATATATTTTTGAAAAGGGTGGTGAATATATTCAACAGAGATTGTTCCTTTCCGTAATGCGGGGGCAAATAAACCTTGGATTTATAAATCACGTTTACGACTTTCAACAGTTGAGAAACAATTTTAATATTATTGCGTACCATTTTTGCTTTTAGTTTTTTTTTCAAATTGACTCATGTGTTGAGGAAAATTCTCTTAGCTTGCTGTCAAAATGAGTATTTTGATCCATATTTACAATGGCTAGACGGGTTTCCACTTCCCAGGATGGAAGGCTAGTAATGTAAAAAAAATCAATCCCACTTTTAAATTTGTTTTGTTTAAATTGTTTAAAATTTGTGCGTAAAGATCTATTTATTATCGTAATTCAAAACATAAGGTTACTGTTAAATTCAAATTTGTTTCAAAAGGCTCAACTCATTATAGTTTACTTGCAATCACGCTTAAACAAATGTTGTTTATCCTTGGAAACCCTTTTGAAATATGTGAGTAACTTTCGAATTTTGTGCCAGCATTTAACTGTAATGGACTTCATTACGTAACTTCATTTTTGTTTGTTAACTTGGCTGAATAAAACGACCAACCATATTCATAATAAGTCTGATTGCTGAAACCATAATTGATATGTGTACTCACCTAGCTACATGGATTTTTCTTGGAGAAATCGAGAGGCTTTGAGAGATGATGATGATGATGATCACAGAAAACATTAAAGCTGAAAACTCAAATCTCGGTTCCACCATTTTCGCGTTAAATATTGCAATCAACAGCTGGCAAATTGAAAAATAAAGATGTGATTCCCAAAATAAAAATCTGACGAATAAATAACATGTTTCACAAAAATTCATATTAATTTTACAGACCGTCAGTAGAATAAATAAACACAAATACTATAATACGAATAAAATTGATAATTCGGGGCGCTTACGTACGAAACCATTCCACAATCATCGCCAAACCTCTTGTCAACAGCCACAAACGACTTTTTCGTAGCTTCATCCTAAAGTTCATGACTTCATGAGAACTATGTTTGACGCACTGAAACATCTTGAACTGCAGCGAAGCAGAGTAAGTAAACGACTGCATCCCAAAAACTCTTCAGTTCACTTCCAAAAGTCTGGCACACATAAAAAAGAATGTGTTTTGTCAAACATAAATCCACTTTGTTTAGAATCCTGTAAGCAAACAAAAATGATTCAATATGCATGGCTTCATCGTACATTTTCGTGTGAGTCGGACTCATAACTTTATGGAGTTGGTTCATTCACCTCTCAAGTTATATTTGTTACGTTCCAACTCTTCGGATCTGAAATGTGATGGGCTTGGGTTCTGACTGTACTACATAAATCGAGTAGGTTTGGAGTGTGGATGTGTACTTGAAAGGCTACTGGGTTGCCTCATTATGCAAAAACACGTAATGCTCAGCATTCTAATAGCGTACATTCCAGGTGTTTAT
Organism: Orchesella cincta; assembly: GCA_001718145.1. Taxonomy (NCBI): domain Eukaryota; kingdom Metazoa; phylum Arthropoda; class Collembola; order Entomobryomorpha; family Orchesellidae; genus Orchesella; species Orchesella cincta. Next base: position 24,477 of record LJIJ01001875.1, read on the forward strand.
ATAACCAATCTAAGTTGGCTTCATCAAAGTTTTAACAAAGTCAGTGAAAAAATACAGCTTGAATACACAAAACCCTTGGTGTATCATGTTTTATAAACAAAATCAAACAAGTTCGGTCAAGCATATATTGAACAAAAAGGTCATTTGAACAATGAAAAATGAATAAATTCTCATTTACCACACATATTCTTTTATTTTTAAGAAAGCCTTGAAGTAAATCCTTTCGGAGTTTTTATCGTCAAGTGAAATGTACTTTTGGGAAACCTGATACTTGAAAATAGCTACTCTTGGTAGAGCAGCGTAACGGCTTACAAAAATGAATGAGTGAGATAAAATACAGAAGAAGCTCGGCCTTTTTATACCAGAGCACGGAACGAAGAATAAAGTAGAAAACAATATTTCACAGAGGTAAATAGGATCATGAAAAATGCATACAAGCACAAATTAGTCTAATTTTACGAATAGGATTAAGTTCAAATACAAATCAGTCAAATTGGCTCAACAGAATAGTCATAAATAAGGTTTACAAATCGCCTCACGAAAATATGAAGGACAAAGAGTATTGAGCTGTTTTGGATAAAACTCTAAAAACTGAATACATCTCGTTCTGAACAGAAACATTGTTGGTGTGACTCGTAAATATGAGTTGGATGGCAAAGGATAATGTATAGCTTCGTTTGCTCAGTGATTGTTAATATTTCTTACCCTCAAAGCCAGTCATCTTTCTTCATAATTAAGGAAACCTGACGATTATAATTCTGATTCTTTAACAAAATGCTTCAGTACAAATTTGATTTCATATACTTTTTCAGTTAATCACCACCACTTCTAACCGTTTATTATGTTGCGATTTCAAGCTGAACAAGAAATTGAAGGAAGAAAGATGAACAGTTGTCTCAAAGAAAGGATGTTGACTGATGTTGAATTATTTGCCAATGTTAAAGTGTAACTGACAAGGAATGGATATTGTGGAGACGAGAATAGGAAATTGTTTGGTAAAAACCGATAACGATTTTGCACAACTGCAGTTTTTCAACATAGGATGAACCTTACCACAGCTTCTCTAGCTAGCTTGACCAAGTAATATTGAATTTATATTTTAACTCATTTTGTTGGCTGTATGAAATATCTGTTCTTACTCGTAATAACTCGTAATGGTGGATGATGAGGTTACGATGGTCAATAAAAATCATCAATAATCTGAATTATTCCACGGCTGCATCTGTTTGTGCTTCATTTCCCAAGCTATTTAAGTTACTGAGAGGAATTCAGACGTGCAGGTTTGGTGTGCTTGTGAAGTATTAAACACCATTGTTCAGAGTTTTGTGCACTTATTTTTTGGAGCTGATAAAGGATGAGCGGATGTTCGTACCAATTACACCTACTTTGTGACCGCAATTGCTTACAAATGCTGTGGATGTGGTGAAAATTATTAATAAATTCTTTGAGAAAACACAAGCAGTAGCTGCGCATTTAATTCTGTGAGCTAATTCTCATCCAAGCTAAAATGTCTTGAGTAGGTCGCAGAATTCCAGCATTTTTGATTGGGCAATTCAATACATTCGTAGACAGTTTTTTCTCACAATGGAAGAACTCGAGAAAGTTAACATTCGTCGATTAATGAGCAGCTCATGAGATATTTGCAGCGATGATTGCTTTCAAACTAATTAAACAACGAATTGTTATTTCATGGATATGAATGTCTGGGCATTCATGATGAGATAGCCTGAAAAAAAAGATCACAAAACTAAATGGTATGATGTTCAAGTGAAGTGAGAAAATCATAATTTCATTTCATAACCAAAATGTTTTTAAAACCAGTGATTCGCTCAAAAGATAATTGATTTTGAAATTCGTAAATGAGTTAGATTGAACTTTGTTTGAATTTGCATGATAAACTCAAATGTTGAATTCATTGCGCATTGCGAATCTTCATTATTATTAACATTAAAACATTCTATAAGAAACAAAAACACTTAACGTTAAGATGTAATCATCTTTAACAACACAACTGAATGAATAACAGGAGTGGAAAAAAGATTTCAGGGTTGTTTTCATGATTTCATATAAATGCATTACACATGCCACAACCTGCATTATGCATGCATTATGAAGCTAAGCGAACAAAGATTCTCATTTTCTGTACCCTACAGCGTTTAACAAATAAAAATAGTAATTCTTTCCACCAAGATCAGTTTTTGGGCTGTGGGGCATCTTACTTCCTGCTTGTTTTCAGCTGAGTGAATGCAGAAACTAAGCAAAAAAAGTGTTTCTGATTTTGGACTAAACTTTTAAATTTTATTCGTTCAATTCGACATCTAGCTCATTTACAGAATTGGTAATTATTAATTATCATGGCGGAGGAAGAATCAGGAAGCGAGAGTGACGAAATGTGGGAGGAATCCTCTATTTCATCATCATCATCAGTTTCAAAAGAAATAGCCCCTGCCTCCTTTGCGCTTATGGAACTAAATACAGATTTCCCATCGATAAGCCAAATCATCACGAGTCAACGCATCAGCAAATGTTCAATTGTTTTTGCAAAATTCTGGGAATGAAGGAGCCATCCAAGATTTGGAACTTTGAGAATGAGAAAGTGTTCCCTTTTTGTTGCAATTTGCAAGGCTCTCCTCAACACGTTGGTGGAAGTTTACTCCAAATTGGAGAAGTTAGAAAGGGTTATCAAAGCAAGGATGAACGAGGGAGAGAAGACTTTCGTAGGTGACGAGCTGTATGGAAAATGTGATGAGAGATATTTGAAGTTCAGGAAAGAAGTATGGAGGTAATTTGGCAACTTTCTTAAAAAGGATACTGTTTTAAAAACGCTGGAGCAGGTTTCATATTTATAGTAAAATAAATGATTATTTAACTCTTTTTAGGAAATGTGATGAGCAAAAGAACTCGACTTCCTTCTCGGCAAAAGCGGGATGAAATTGATTCAGATCAGGACAAAATTCCTAATGCCCAAGATGAAACACTTGGCGAGATTTTCACTAGTGATTCCGAGAGTGAATTGGAAGCATTGTCAAATGAACGTATGTCAAGAAGTCTACGCAGTGTTTAAATTAATTTGATACTACAGGAGTTCATTAATTTTATCTTCAAAATAATAATTTTCAGCTAAAAGTTCCGCAACACTTCCGAGGAAAAAAGCAACATTGACATCTACTGCCAAACAACGCCGGAAGCGAAAGAAATCATCATCATCCAGTTTTACCTCAAGTAGTTCTGATTCTGACACCCCTGAATCCGAATTTTCAAACAAAAGAAAGAAACAGATAGCAAAACCAACTCCTTCACGAAAGTCCAATCCAAATTTAATTCTCCATTCCTGTAGTCTTTGTCGTGATAATCCGGGATTTAGTTCGAAGGAGCTTTTCAACAAGCATTTGGCAACCACTCATAAAAAGCAGCAAGTAAAGAGTACGCCCAGATGAATGCCACGTTAGCGAACAAGAATCGGGATGGAAGGAAAAGGTATCACACGGAGAAAGGATGGGTTACCGAGTGTGAAATTTGTTCAAAACAGTTTATAAACATCAACTGTCGAATGAGTGAATGGAAGCATCACCAGTTGACTCACAAAAGTGGGGCGGAGGTGGAGGAAATCTTCCTCAAGAACATGCGACATGGAAGCAAATCAAAATCAACGGAACTTGTGTGAAAGCTTATAAGAAATGAGTAAGTCGTATTGCAAAATGATTTAAAATAAGTTACTCGGAGTGGCACTCAATTTGTGTGAATTATGAAGTCATTTCAAATTATTTTCAAAAATTTCTCTGGCGCACACGCAGGTCAGACTGAACATTGATGATGTAAAATATGGACAAATAAATGGACGTTGGATTATACACCAAGTTTCGGGCTTTTTACTTGCTAATTAAATAATTTTTGTATGTGATAACTAAACATACTTAGTTTTTATCAAGCAAATGAAAGTAAATTAAAGAAAATAATTTGAAATGTATTGGGAATTATATGTCAGCTTATTGACTTTTGAAAATAGAAAAAAAGTACAATATATAATGGTAAACTAATGTAGATGATGTCTGCATGATATTTTTGAATTTGAAAAAGGGAAACTTGTCATATTATATGATCATCATCATGAGCAGGAATACACATCTTTCTATTAACCTTGTTACCGTGTCAAATAGAATTGATTTGCTAATAGGGACTTTACTTTTAGATATGATGATGATGTATAGGACTGCCAATGGCATATATTTCGACTCTGATACAAAATTTATAGGTATTTATAGATTTGTATTGCACATTTATTGTAGATATCTAAACCTTTTGTTGTATGAATGAGGTGCGTAAAAATTTCATAGAAACATTTTAAGTAGTTGAAATTCATTTGTTACAAGTGTATAAAATTAGGTTAATGAAATGTGTGAAACAGAGTAATATACATGATCAAGTGCAAATCAAGACCAGCTAATGAACGTTTTCAACTGAAATTGCATAACTGCATAACTAAAAACATTTGTTTTTAAAAATGTATCATTACCTATTTAGTTATATTTTGCTGCAAGTAATCCAAAAACTAAACAGATTCATGGTGAGTCGGTGAGCCAGAATCATACTTTGATAGTCATTTTCCGATGAAAACCTCATCCGGTTTTTGCAGCCCATTGAACTATTAATGTTAATTCCATCAGCACATCATCATAAATCGAATCGAGTTAAAAACAATTCGTTTTAAAGGCATATAGTTGCACTTACGGGTTTCCATACCTTATTATTATCCTCCATGGAGCACAAATTCAACTGGACAGATCCCGTTATCCTTGCCAATCGCCGTACCCCTGATATCGAAAAACAATAATAGTTTAAATTTACAAATGTCAATTCATTTACGTAACAAACACATTTTAAATCACTACAAATTGAAAATACCAATTGTCTACATTTTCAATGCATTACGTGGGCTTTTGCCAACTAAACTTCTTCATGTCTCTTCTTCATATTTGCGCGTAGCTTTAGTAGCTCTTGCCATGCATAATCATCATCATCAGCACTAATTTTTTCTAGAATGAATGAGATGATATGACATGCTCCGTTTTGAGTGATGGAATGTAAACACTGTTGCCTTTCATTTGATAGTCTAAAACAAAAATAGTAAAGTTAGGTAGGAAGTTGACTTCTATGAACTTCATTATTAATATTCAGATTAGATGAGATTCAGAATGAATTTATCTGAATATTTCTGAGATGAATAATTTATTCAGATAGTTGGCTTCTTACCAAATTGAAATATTACGTGACCACCGAAGTTGAATTCAAAAAACGTGTTTCTTCTATCCTCCACATTCTTTGGATGCTTGAGTTAAAAACTGAGTTCACGCTCAACTCTAATAACTTCCATCTGACGTCGGTAAATGTTGACGTCAACTTAAGTTTAAATATTACGACATCAAAGGCGTTGGTAGCTACAGCCACGATTTGATTTCTCTCGTTAGTTGCCATTTTAGATATTGTTTTAGTTTCAGGTATTCTACATAATCAAGTAAGAAAAACAATATGTTAATCCTTTTCAAATGCAAACTCGAGAGTGAAAAAAAGTAAATGTTTAAAAAAATGAATTTATACAGTTGAAATAAACATTTGCTTTTCTATACAAAACCAAAACCTGACACTGCGAGTGATACGTTTGCATAATAAGGTCTCGATTGTATAATGAGTTAGTTTGCTGCCATAAACAACCGGCAATGATCTTGGACATGTACGTAAATAGCAGGAAAACTAAAGTCAATACGAAAATAGAGTTGTTCTTGATCTCAAAAAATCAAAACTTGAAGGCAAAGTAGATAAATCGAATGCTTTAAGTGCAAGTCAAAAGAAAAATTGCTATGACTTTCATTGGCAACGGTAAAAGTAGGCTAGTGGTGGCTGCTTAACGGATTTATTATTCTTATTATATTTAAATGAATATCAATTATACATTATATCACAGAATATTAACATGAACATGTTTTTGATGCACCTGTTGCTTGTACTTTTCATAGGCCTGCATCTTTGCATCTAAGTCATCCTTAATATAAACTATTTCATATTCGTGTGAGCTTGCTTACGTAATATAAACCTTCTTCTGAAAATCCAAAAACGGGTCCTAGACATATTATAAAAATGCAATTAATTGGGACCTGCTTGTGCAATTCTGATACGCGGCGATGATGATGAAGACGATCACATTAGAAACTCACTTTACCTTTGTTGAGCTCTGCTGCTCCAGCTTTTATAAAATCCATTCATGGGGTTGATGCACTCAGCTTGGTTTTTTTCTCATCTGCAGTAGAATTGTATTGACTGGGCAACTGATGCGCAATGGGTTTATGCAATGAAAAAATACAAGGAAAGCAAGTAGCCCGACCTACATCAAAGATATGTGTTATTTTGTGGCTTACATGAATGTGGGGTTTTTGCATTCGTTGAAGCAACACGGGTTTTAGAATGCTGATGATGGTATTTCAGTTTATGTCATCATTGCTCGCAATATGCAAATGGATGCCTTATATGATTATGAAAATGATACAAGCATGAAAAGCGTTTTTAATTGAGTATAAATGTTTTAAATTTATTTATATCCGATTTTATTTAGGATTTTGTAAAATAACGTTTTAAGTATTTACAGTTCTACAGGAAAATATTTCTATCAAGATATTATGTCAAGTGTAGATTTTGCAACCCTTTTAGTGTTTTATTGTCAACTGGGTAATTTTCAGATATAAATTTACTATATTACTGTTTGATTATTTCATATTGTCTTGATTATGTTCCAAACATTTGTCGTTCCATTTTCTCTCAAAACTTAGACATTTCTCATTCAAACCACAAAATAAAAATAATTTCGAACCACAATTTTTCCTTAATTTCTTAAAACAATAGTTACATGATTAGTAGAAATTATTTAATTATTGTTAAAAAACCAATTGGTTTATTCTTAAAATGACACCCTTCATAATATCTCACGCAGTCATGTAAAATTTAAAACCGTTGCAAATGCTAGTCTAAAATTATGTTACAGTATTTATATGTAAAATATTAACTAAACTAAATGTAGTTATATAGGGATAACTATCAGATAGTTGCTGCATACATTTTCCAAAATTGAAAGTCTTACCTATTAATTGAAAACTTGAGAATACATCGAATTACTTTTGTCATGTTCTTTTATGTAAACTCTTTTTTATAAGCCTATGGATATACATAAATGTCACCTTAAAGGGGAGATTGATTATTGCTATGCTGCATGTATGAATATGCGTACCTTCGCAACTTCAAATGCAACGAATGATAAATCTGTAAAAAAAAGCAAGCTACTGTAACAATTGTGCATGTAATTTTACATTTTCGACAATGATAATTTTCAATACCATCCAAGGTGCCTCGACCACCAACACCTCCTAAATATAAAAAAGTCCATGAAGCTCAGCCGAAGATGCAACTATGCAGATGATATTGTCAATCAAGTTATCCGTGTCTCGAGATGCCACCTCCCTCATCACCTAAAAATTTACCACGACGGCAGCATGTTTTGGTAAACGCACACAATCATCCCGATACACGTCCTAAATCCAACAGTTTCCTTTCCGAGTCTCCAAAGGAGCTGGACCTTATTTTAAAGGCGCAGAGCCCGATTACATACTAAGGTTAGGTTACATACGACGTATGGAAACTTGGCAATGTGTTTTATTCCAAAATGCATTACACTACTTGGTCAAAGGTCCCTATCGTTTCAATTGAAGAATAACGATTTTTAAAAAAGGATCTTAGCAAGCCCTAGTCGAAAATAAAAATAACGTGTTTGATAATGACTCGTCCGCTACTTTCTTCAACAACAAATTAACCATTAGAAGCGAAATTATTAATTAGGCCGTACGTTACCTAGTCCCAACCAGATACGGTACTTTTTAAAATCTCGAGCCCCTACCAACATTGGTGACAAGGTATGATGGTGGGATATAGCATCCGGTGTACCATGGGCGAATTCATGAGGATCATGGGGCAGTGGAGTGAGTTAAATATTATTTTCACATATTGATTTTAATTTTTTATATTGTTTATATATTTTTATTATTATTGTTTATATATTATTTTTCGAAAAATACTTCAACACCTACAACGAGAAACGATTGGAGTACCTGGTAAAAAATGTTACCCCTCAGTGACTTGACCTGATGACCTGACTCTTTTACAGCGACTTATAAAGCCTTCTGGTAAAAAAATCCAAAACAAAAAATATATTTTTTTTATGAAAACATAGTGGTATTAGTTTAAATGGTGGTCATATTTTAATAAGCAAATTTTTTTTATAAATTCAAAAAAATTTGTGTACTCAATCTGCAAATAAAATTGGATTTAAATTTTTACTATTTATATTTTTGCTAACTTTACTAACTTTTTTTGAGTTTAAATTACACGAGCATAATTCAAAAGTACATACTGTTGGTTTTCTATCCTGCAGAGAAACGGAATCTACATTGTTCCTTGCTGCTTCAAATGATTTTTGATTTTTCATAGAGTTGACTACCTAAGACACCATATTTTTATTGTGATTTTGTGAAATATTTTTACAAACATTCTAGATTAGTGGGATGGCTCTAATAAATATTTTAATAACACGACGCTAAGAATTTTCCAGCCATTTCGATATTTGCTGCTAAACAGGATCATTTTCAAACATAAAAACTTTACAATTACTTACAATTTTACCTTAACTTCATCCATAAATTATAACCAATAGACAATATTAGTAGAAATTATGTCCTTTTTGAACAAATCGATTGTGTTTAATCTCAAAATGATCCTCTAACATAGTGTTTCTGAACGTGTAATAATAATAAATCATACCGTCACAAATGCATGTTTAAAATCGTTACTACTACTTTCTACTAGTAACGTTTAAACTACTCCGCATAATGTATGCTTACACATACGTAGAAGACCTATATTTCCGGTTCCTGGCTACATTCGCCAAAGGAAAAATTTAACCAACCAATATCAATCATGAAAATACATACATTCTAATATGTGGCATTTTGATATCCATTGTTCATTGCTTACCAATTACTTTCTTATCATATTCTTTAATGTAAAACTCTTCACACTGAGACTAGCTTTTTGACATGAGTGTCGCATCAAACTGGAGACTAAACTTTACAACGTGAAATTTTTCGGCTCATTTTTAAAAATTGATTTCCTTTTAGACATTTTCTTTCGCAGACACTAAAAAATCAACAAAACCATCCTAAAACTTAATGAACTCCACTTTTATTTCAATTTTCATACAATGATTCAGCCTTTCCCTCAACGTTCTACTACAATAACAAGCTCAAAATTGCATATTATGTATTTGAAAACAAGGTTGGTAGAAAATTTACGAAAAATTGTGATGTTCAACTCACCAAAAGCTGAATTTCTGCAAGTTTTTTTGTAGTATTAAAAAAAATTTATGGGTTTGCCAAAAATCTGGGGGGACAGTGTCCCCCCTGTCCCCCCAGTGGTTGCGGGCCTGTGCAATATCATATGAAACTAACAGTAGACTAGTACATTTGTATCACAGTTACTTTCTTAGGAATATTTAACATATAGCCACATAAACGGCAGCAAAACATCATGCTTGGTAAGATTTAAATATTACAAGTAAACCGGTTTTACCATTATTAACCATGTATTGGAAAATGTAATATACCTTTTAAAAGTTTTAACCTACCTACAGATAATAGGCTTAAATATTTTTTATTGTATAGAACATCATTTTATAATTTTGTATGTCTGACCGTCTGGTGTAAAACAGTAGTTGGAATAAGATTTAGTTTTTTAAAAACCGCTTATTTTCATCGCCAATTTCGCATGTAAATCGTATGCGAGAGACAAGTAGTTAGTGTTTATCTTTGCAAAGCCATATAAACTCATCAAAACTCGAAGCAGGAACTCATCTGTACTCGGCATTCGTGCATTCATGACTGAAACTAAATAAAAATCTCATACTTTCATGTTCTTTCGCAATATTTAAGGTTGATGGATATGACGTTAATCTCTAGCAATGCAACCAGTTTCTCCGAAACATTCAAAAAACAGTTGGACTACTACTTGATAAAAAAGACGCAGATGTACTTGTACTCTAAACGGTGAGCACTGATATTGTGTTTGGATCAATCCCATAATTCTATGGCAGTGGTATGGTTTTGTGCCAGCTACTCACGACTTCGCTAATGCTATTAAGTGATACTACTGACGATTAGTCAGATTTTTCTGTATAGTCAGCCGGCAATGCAGTGTATCTTGTGGCCAGATAAATCAGAAAGTTTCCTG
>LJIJ01001876.1:0-34785 GCA_001718145.1 Orchesella cincta
GCAGAAAAGGCAACAAGACCCCACAACAGGCTTCAGTCGTGCACAATACGACTCCAGCTTGCTACTCCCAAGCACCATCAGTCAGCAAGATTTAGAAGAGCTCAAGAAAACCAATGACATGATTGAGACTACGATTCAAAAAAGGGAAAATCAAAGCAAGAGGTCACTTGAAATGGGAGTCACATGCAACGATATTTTAAATTTAATGAAGCAAGATAAGCTGAAGGTTTTGATTGATGCTGGAGCAATCATGTTAGATTTGGGAAATGAAGCCATAGCTCAACGATGGCTAGACTTGGACCACACTATAGAAGGCATCGTCTACTTCACAAGCGGAAACGAACTTGTCATCAAGACTCGCTCTGAATCAAAAGAAAGCGGAGGGAGAGATACCCCGTTGAAACTCTCATCCTATCGAGATCAACTGCAGAACTGTGCTGTGTATTTGGACGACTATCACACAAGAGGTACTGACCTCAAGTTGCCAACAAATTTCAAAGCTTGTGTCACAATTGGAAGTCGTATGAGAAGGGACAAACTAGTGCAAGCCTGCATGAGAATGAGAAAACTTGGAAAGGGGCAATCCGTCCAATTTTATTTGTCGCATGAAGCAAGCAACAAAATCAGAGAAATGAAGAACAAAAATGGAGATAAGTCGGATATTATTTCTTTTCGGATATTCTCATGTGGGGTACGTCAAAATAGTAAGGAGTTTGAAGAAGATGGACTTCCATACTGGGCAGCTTCTGCAAAAACCTACACACAAAAACTTGCTGCTGATGAGATGTTTGAAGCCTCTGACAAATCTTCAAAAGCAGGTAAAACACTAGCAAAGCAATGTGAAGATCCGGAAGTATTTGTTTTGGAGTCAATATACGGAACTTACAAAAGTAAGCAGTTGCTGGCGGACGTCATTCCAAAATGGTTTTTGTATGTGGAGGACAAGCTTAAAACTGATCGGGGATATCTTGGAAGACTGACTAATTTACCGGAAACAGTTCAAAGAATAATTAGTTTTTACATGAGGTATGTCCAAAAACAAATCAAGTTACACATTCCCAAACAAGAGTTCCTATTCAGCATGTTGGAAGAGGAGCAAGAAAAAGAATTAGAACCAGAACAAGAGAGAGAAGTTAATGTTGAAAGACCTCCACGTGCCTCCCCACTTTTGCCGAAACTGTGCCAAAATGTGGAACTATTCGTCAAACTAGGTGGTCAATTGCATGTTGGAAAGGATGGTATCGTGAGACTGGGCGATATATTCAGAAACACGACATTTGCAAATGTGGTTCAGGCTGAGTGTTGGAACAGCACAATGTTTGTAACTGAAGACTTTTTAAATGTCATTGTACCAAACGGGCACTCTACAAAGCAGGACAACTTTTTAAGACCATTGACGTACATTAGTTCCTGGTCACCCACAAAATTTTCAAACAACAACCAACCAGAAAGTTTGCTGGTATTAAGTCCCTTTGAGGTCAATGAGCTAATGCCACTTTTCCGTAGCAAAACTACACCAGTCACACTCCACATGTTCACAGGAAGATCTATGGAAGGTCAGGACATTCTTGTGAACAAACCCCGACTTCAGCTGCCAACTTCCCGACAAGGTGTTCAACTAAATGAGACTACAATGGCTCCATTCCTGATTGCCGCTGGAAACCTCTTCTACGATTCCATGAAGGAGCAGAAATCATTCGCCAGCTTTTTGGGACTAAGACCAAGACCTTGGCAAGAGGAAGACGAGGCTGCATTCCAAGCCGGACTTATTGAAAAGACTGGATTTGTGATACCATCCTCCAACTCAAAATTGTGGAATAGTCTCGCTTCAATTTTTAAAAGAGATCCAAGTGGATTGGTAAGAGCCATCTTGAAGTGCCGAAATGACGTGTTGAGAGACTCGGACCATACCTTACGATTGCTAAACCAATGTGCATATATTACGGAGCTCGAACGAGAAGGTAAGTTTTGAACCTTAGATGACCCGTGCAATTTACCCAAAAAATGTGTAATGAATGCATTGAATACTGAATGGTGTGTTTTTTATTTAAAGATGTCCTTCCAGAGGAGTAGGAGACGAAAACAGACAACAAATATTTTTGCAGAATGTATCAGACTGTTTTCCTGTTCGATCGAGTAATATTGTATTATATATAATAATTGAATATTAATGAACTAATTGTTGTATTAAAAATTTCCAAGATGAAGTAAAATTAATGGATACATTGAAACTTTTTTTTGTCTGATTATGGCACCAAATTTATTGACCTTGAGATAAAAATAATTACAGCATGTTTCTTCGCTCACCATCCTATGTGAAGATTCCAAATGGTGAAAAATCATCTCCGCATGTCCTTAGCTAAATGTATTGCGTTCGCTGCAGTATCTCTCTAATCATATTAAAATTTAAAGTTGTTTAAATAAAGTGGAAATGAATATATGAAACAGTTATGAAATTCATCATCTATCACTACTTTATTTTGACTAACTCATGCCATGGTACTGATTACAAAAAGCATGATAAGCACTTTTATACTTACTTGATTAGTGTTTTGCACCATTTCTCTTCGCCACCCATGTCTCTTTTATCAAAATAAGTCCGAATATATTAAATTGTAGCCGTAAAATTTCCAACTGATTTATAGATATCAAACAAACAAAAGACAACTTTGTCTTTAGTATGACAATCAAGGAATGAGGAAAGTACTGTTTTGTTTATTCCTAACACTATACACGCTAATTACAATTACGCATTTCTTTTAACATCTATCTCATCTCCAGCGTCTATCTATCGTGTTTCAACTCAAACTCATCGAAGCCTGAGAACTAGCTCCCCAGTCAAGAATCAGTACCAGGCAGGCACTGTACCGGAATGAATGTAGTAAAAGTATTTTTTAAATTCTCGAGTTTTAATTTGTTTTATAATGAGCGAGTGTGACGAAGGAATCCCCACCAAGTTATGCCTTTAAAACTACAAGTGTAAATGGAATGTAATAAATGTACCATGCCGAACCGCTATTCTCAACTTGATTGGATTTAATTGCAAAACTGTGTAGTAATGTTTGGCACAAAACTTTTTTATAATATGATACAGTGCGGACTGAGAAGACGGCATGAGGCGTTTTATTATCCAGTCAAATGAGCGTGGTTTCCTGCCGGCCGGTTTTAAGCATAACATTAGTAACCTAATTAATATTTTATTTGAGAATCAGAACTTAAAAACTGGTTTTTACTTCTCTTGCATGTGTTTGTACATCATGTAATACTAAAAGTTTATTAAGTAAAGCATACCTGATTCCAATTCCAATGCTAGTAGTATACATTTTAGGTATTCGTTCATCGTACTAGCCTAGTACCACTATAGCTAGGTCACTAGTATTACGCATGTCAGATCCATTGACGGGAACGTTTCGTCACTGGATCAGTGGGTATATAAGTGGATTCAGAAATCAGAGTTAGTATCGGAAAATACCTACTCTCTCTAAGGTAAGCAAAAGAAGCTACAACTCCAAAAATTCTTTTACATTCCGGGAATTTAAAAAATATTACTAATTTTTCGATTTCTTTACTTTCCAGATCAGTTTCTTGAAACGAAACTCCAAGATGTTCAAATTAATTTGCGGCACCTTCTTGGTGGCCATGCTTCTGACTGTGGAAGCTCGCCCTGCTGAAGACACCAAAAACCCGGTCCATGTTACCTTTTCACAGTTTCCTAACAAGAAGAACCAACAAATCCCCGATATCAAACTTGAAGAGCCAAAGAGTCTCAGGTCAAGACGTGCAGCTGAGGATGAGCTTGAAAAACTTTCAAAGATCACACTTATTCCCCTCAAAGCTCAACCCATGCCTACACTTCCCACTGCTGTCCTTAAGGAAAAGAAAGGTCTCAGGTCCAGACGTGCAGCTGAGGATGAGCTTGAAAAACTTTCAAAGATCAAACTTATTCCTCTCCAACCTCAACCCATGCCTACACTTCCCACTGCAGTCCTTAAGGAATAAATAGGTCTTTATTAAGAATAGAAAAGCAACAGAAAACCTCGAAAATTCCCATCGAAATTCCAACCCATGCCTGAAATATCCCATCTTGTTCTCAAAGAAAAGGCACAGGGAAATCCGCGATTTATGTAAACGAGAATTTACAGTGTTATATTCATTTATATTCAAATTTTCCAAATCAAATCAATTATTAACTCCATGAATTTGGCAATTATATTGAAATAAATTTACAACAGTTTTCCTTTAAAACTTTATATAAATATTTACCATTATTGCAAAAAATTGCACTCTAACATACATACATATACATATTACATTCTCGGTATTAATAATATTGCAATATATAGTGATTTTGCTTAACAGAAAAAAGCTCTGACTTTCTAATCCTGATCTAAACGCGATGATCATGATCATTACAAATATCGACATCGCATTACTTGTTTGTAGAATCTTTCATTTCCAACAGAATTTCCAGCTGCAATTTTTTATCTCTGCGTATTTGTCTTCAAATTTAAAAGCAAGACGATGACCAACTTAACGTAAGTTTGTTACATAATTTGTTACATTACGATTTCACTTAACGTACTGTCATACATAATTTTCTCAAATTTTACTGTACTAATATATTCTACAACGATATATTTGTATGTACCAAGCTTAAACTGAAACTAGCCGAATGAAGTCATTTGAAAAAGAAATTCTGATTTCAATTTGTATGAATCAACCAGTAGCTTTCAATGGTGTATCCATGGATCGTGACCTTTGACCCTGTTAACCTCTGATGAATGCAATGTCATCCAATACCTTTCGAATGTCATAAGCTCATTTGTTGCTGTAAAGCGATTTAAAAATGAGTATCAGTAAAGTATGATGTATCATAAGCTATAACGCTTATCTGCTTATCAACATGGCGGTATCTATCATTGTAGACGAAAAAATCAAAAGTTATACAACGATTTATAACATGCCGCATTGTACGAAATCTTTTGTAGAATATGACTAATCTCTTCAATACATCGCTCATTTCATTTTGCTTGTATGCTTTGAATTGCATTATAAATATGTAAAATGGAATTAATTTTACTTATTGCTAACGACCAACAATAAGGGTACAATAAGGATAGTAAATCATTGATCAATCATGCAACACTGCCGTATATATGTATGAATATTCATTGGGGTTAAATACATTCATCAAGCAAAATCTAAAATGCAAACATTTAATTTCCACTATAGAAATCAAATAAAAATCTAAGAGTAAGCGACTTTCATAACTGAATGTGAGTTGTGTATTTTCACGCAATTCCAGCATCACGCAGCCATGAGAATTTTTTAAAAGAACGCTTTATACAATGCGTACATTAGACCTATATCTGTGAATCCATATATCTATGAAACCGTGTTACCAACATGCAATTTCAGATTCAGTCTTATAATAGGATGCATATTATGTGACTATTACGCTCCCTTTAACTGTAGGTTACTAAAACAGGTTTGGAGGGACGTAAAATGGATACAAATAAGCAGCCAATTAAAATGAAACACATTTTTGAATTTCCAAACTTGTCACTGGTATCAGTACTGCTCTTACTTGTTGCAACAAGTTCAAGGTCAACTCAAAACGCTCGACAACGTCTGCGTTCCCAACCCTCCAAATCCATTAAAACTTTCAGGTCCATTCTCAACGTGTTCCGATTCAGTGAAGAATAGTTTAGCATCAAGTCACCCAGACCAGAACAAACTCACCGTAAAAATTCTGAAAATTCCGATGAATGAATTTTACGGGTATCTCAGTTTAAGTAATTTTGGTATGTGTTTTTATATTTTCAGCCGGATATTCTTACATCGTACAACTACACATTTAAAACATACAATATCACGACGAAGGATGGCTATATTTTGACAGTATATAGAATAACCGACTCTCCAAAACCAACCAGGAAGTCAAAAGGTGTGAAACAAGCTGTATATTTGAATCATGGGATGAGTCTGAGTTCAGACTGCTGGAACTTTCAACCTGGTAGCAGAAACTTACGTAAGAAGTGCTGCTTTAGATGACCATAAATACACAGACAGGTAGTGGATTAAATCAAATAACTTTATTAATTGCAGCCTTTAAGTTGGCCGATGCTGGATATGAGGTATGGCTGAGTAACGGTCGAGGTACGACTTACTCTCTTGGACACACAAAATACGATGCTAACAAAGACATTGCTGCGTATTGGAGTTTCAGGTTGGCAATCTCTCCCATAAAACTCGATTAAATTTCATATTATATGAAAATATATATGATTTATAGTTTTCATGAAATGGCTATCTACGATCTACCCGCAGTAATAGAGAAGATGCTTAAGGAAACCAACACCAAAAAGGTTTTCTACGGTATTTACGGTCTATATCTATCCTAAATAAACTATGTGGGGCAACTAAAGCCTTACTCAATTTTAATTCAATTTTTCTTTCCAGTCGGCCATTCAATGGGTACTACTCAGTATTTTATAGGGCTGTCAGAAATACCTGAATTGAATGATAAGATTGCGGCTGGATTCATGTTTGCACCGATAGCGTATGTGGGCCACATGTCCAGTGTTATTCGACTAATTGTACCATTACTTGGCCCATATGCACAGGTAAAAATAGTTTACTACATGAATGTGAAAGATCATAAATAATGACAATAGAATTTGCTTTATAATTTCCTTCGATTAATCTGATACAGTACGAGGTTGCAAATTTGGCTCTATTGGGAAGAATCCAGGGTGGAGGACAATATCGTAAACTTTTTAAAGTCAGTCCGGGTGATCTATGCGACTTGACTGCAACAAAATGTGGAGTTTGTGATAACCTTGTATTTCTATTGTTTGGCTACAATGCAGGCCAGATGAACAATGTACAGTTTTAAGACATGCCATTATAAAGTTAGTTTCTTAGCTTACAATTTCCAGTATGAAATGTAAGCAAGTTAACTTTATTTTAGACTGAGCTGCCCAATATACTTGCAAAACTCCCGAATAACATTGCTGTCAAGTGGCTGTCTCACTACGCTCAGCTAATAGCAACATGCAAGTTTCAAAAGTATGATTATGGACCTATTAAGAACATGAAGGAGTATGGGAGTAATCAGCCACCGGAATACAACCTCCAAAATATTAACGCACCAACTTACTTCTTTTATGGAGAACAGGATAATCTTGGCCCACCAAACGTAATCCATTACTAATTTGTTACAATCTTACTCAACCAACACAAGTTTTGAAAGTGCGTAAATGGATGACAAGATCAAAATAATTCTTTATTATAGGATGTAAAGATCACGGCCAGTAAAATGAAATCTGGAGTACTGAAAGGTAATTACAAGGTTCGAAATAAATATTTCAACCACGTGGACTTTATCATGGCAAAAGACGCAGACAGACTTATCTACAATAAGGTTTTATCCGAAATGAGAAAATATAAGCCATAAATGCATACATTATAAAGATTTTTTAAAAACAGTCTTGGTCAATCAATAAAAAAAACTAGTAGTGACTGCCTGCAAAGTAAATCATTTAAAGAAGGCTAGGTACGAACTATTTATGTTGGTTGAAGAAGATATAAAGGTTACATAATTCGCAATAGTTCGATGTTAAATTTAAATTCAAACTAGTTTATTTCCTATTTTCTTGAAACACTTGAACAGTAAGACCAATGCCAATTAAGAATGTTGAGCATCCAATTATGAAATTAATACTAGAACAGATCAACATTATTGCCTTCTTGGTCCACTAATAAGGTACCGCTTGAAAAGATGATAAGGCGTCTCTTCAACACGGTTACAGGGGAGAACACTGAGGAACCATATTCCGTCATTTTCGTCGTCATCATTTCTACATGGGGGCGGTTCGACCAACCAGTCATTGCAGTTCTTCTGATCCTCTTCTGTGGTGTTGCTTCGAAGCCAATGAGAGTGCCATCGGTTGAACTTCTCCAACATTTTTAATGCTTTTCCCTTGTGAGTCTAAAATTGACAATTAACCCAATGGGGAACTTTTTCATGCCAGTCGAAAGCATTCCATATCGTTTTAAGGGACTGTGAGAGTAATTTTACCTTGCGTGCTCGAGAAAAAGCCCCTTTACGATAACACTGAAAACCCACATGGCGGGGATTTGTCGACGACTGTCCAGTCTTGTCCATTTTGTAATATTCTGGCTTCTTCCGGTCATTACGACGCTTGCGCTTCCGAACCTGTACATCCATCTGAGACGGAGTGGGAACCTGTTCCACCTTCATATCAAACAGTCATAAAAACAAATACATTTCTTTCATCACTCATCAATTATTGCAACATCACCACCAAAACAATTTATTGACAATCAAGCAATCGCTGCAACCTTTACATACTTACCTCGTTATTACTTCTGTTCATCGCTAGCTGCAACAATAGGTAAGATCCCAAATTCGACAGAGAAAAATAAATGTTTAACCCACGTCAACTGCGGTCAAAAGCCACCTCACTAAATGTATGCCAAAAATACCGAACGATATATCCAAACTAGCCTTCCGCAGAATACAAGTGTATGTAAAGTGTGTATTTACTCTACACCAATTGACGTGACGAGACGAAAACAGTTTACGGCGTCAAAGTCATCCTCGAAGAAAATGTTTTGAGAGTTCACATTGCCCCTTCTTCGCATAGCAAAGTTGATAACTTATCAGTGATAGGTTTCAGAAAACCTGGAATAAGTTTAAACTTTGCTAGGCGTTCTCAGTTTAGTCAATAATTTTATTCATTTTTATTATATAATTCAGTACAGGAGAACAGTATAATACATATTTACAAATGTTTGCTTCATTTAATCATTTCATTGCAACTCTGGAAGTGTAGTTTTATCTGTTAAAACAGGGGAAAAAATCAGTCAGTTGGAATCCCATCCTACATCTATTAGAATAGTTAACTATCAACGAAGCAGTGTAAATGATAATTACCTGTGTAAGAAATCAGTCTGATACTTTCTTCAAATATGTGTTGACTATACTTGTCTCGTACTCCTCTGGTAGCTAATCTTTAAAAGAGAACCCAATAAAATTCAATATTCAATGCATTTATTACACATCAGTTGGGTAAATGTTACAGGTTATCGAAGGTTCAAAACTTACCTTCTTCCTCGAGCTCCATAACATATGCACATTGGTTGAGCAATCGCACGGTATGGTCCGAGTCTCTCAGCACGTCATTGCGACACCTTAAGATCGCCCATATCATGTTACTTGGATCTGAGTCAAACATGGACGTTAGGTTGTTCCTTAATCTGGAGTCGGCTGTCGGAATGACAAATCCAGTCTTTTCAATAAGTCCGGCTTGGAATGCAGCCTCGTCTTCCTCTTGCCAAGGTCTTGGTCGTAGTCCCAAAAAGCTGGCGAATGCTTTCTGCTCCTTCATGGAATCGTAGAAAAGGTTTCCAGCGGCAATCAGGAATGGAGCCATTGTAGTCTCATTTAGTTGAACACCTTGTCGGGAAGTTGGCAGCTGAAGTCGGGGTTTGTTCACAAGAATGTCTTGACCTTCCATGGATCTTCCAGTGAACATGTGAAGTGTGACTGCTGTAGTTTTGCTACGGAAAAGTGGCATTAGTACATTGACCTCAAAGGGACTTAGCAGCAGTAAACTTTGGGGTTCATTCTTTTCAGCAGGTGACCACGAAGCAATGAATGTCATGGATCTTAAAAAGTTGTCGAGGTGGTAGCCATTTGACTTGATGACATTCAGAAAATCTTCAGTCACAAACAATTCGCTGCTCCAACATTCAGCCTGGATAAGTTCCGAAAATGTTGTTTTTCTGAAGACATCGCTCAGTCTCACGATACCCTCCTTTCCAACATACAAGTCACCACCCAGTTTTACAAAGAGTTCCACATTTGGGTGCATCTTCGGCAAAAGTGGGAAGGCCCGTGGAGGTCTTTCCACATTAACTTCTTTCTCCTGTTCTGGTTCTAGCTCCTTTTCTTGCTCCTCCTCAAGCATGCTAAAAACGAATTCTTGTTTAGGAATGTGTTTCTTGATTTGAATTTGTACATGCTCCATGTAGTAAGTAATTGTTGCATGGATTGAGTCTGATAAATTAAAAGGACTTTTGGTAGCTAAAAATCCATCCGCTTTAAGTTTTTCTTCAACATGTAAAAACCATTTTGGGATGACGTCCGCCAGCAACTGCTTGCTTTTGTACGTTCCGTAAATTGAATGCAGGTCAAATACTTCCGGATCTTCACACTGCTTTGGTAACGCTTTGCCAGCTTCTACAGACTTATTTGAGACTTCAAACATCTCATCAGCAGCCAGCTTTTGTGTGTAGTTTTTTGCAGAAGCTGCCCAATAAGGTAATCCATCTTCTTCAAACTCCTTACTATTTTGACATACCCACATGAGAATATCCGAAACAGAAATAACATCCGATTGATCTCCAATTTTGTCCTTCATCTCTCTGATTTTGTTGCTTGCTTCATGCGACAAGTAAAACTGGACAGACTGCCCCTTTCCAAGTTTTCTCATTCTCATGCAGGCTTGCACTACGTTGTCTCTTCTCATACGACTTCCAATTGTGACACAAGCTTTGAATTTGTTCGGCAACTTGAGGTCAGTACCTCTTGTGTGATAGTCGTCCAAATACACAGCACAGTTCTGCAGTTGATCTCGATAGGATGAGAGTTTATATGGGGTATCCTTTTCTTTTGATTCAGAGCGAGTCTTGATGACAAGTTCGTTTCCGCTTGTGAAGTAGACGACACCTTCCAAGGTCGAATCCAACTCCAGCCATCGTTGAGCTATGGCTTCATTCCCTAAGTCTAACATTATTGCTCCAGCATCAATCAAAACCTTCAGCTTATCTTGCTTCATCAAGTTTAAAACATCACTGCATGTTACTCCGATTTTGAGCAACTGCTTGCACTGATTTTCATGACGTCGAATAGTAGTCTCAAGCATTTCGTTGGTTTTCTTGAGCTCTTCTAAATCTTGCTGACTGATGGTGGCTGGAAGCAGCAAGCTGGAGTCGTTTGTGCCACTGAAGCCTGTTGTTGGGTGCTTTTGCTTTTCATAGCACAAGTCCCAGGCGTTCATCACCAGTTTTCCAGGGAACTGCTTAGACTCCTTTGGAAATACCACATTCTCTAACCAAAAGTCAATGACTGCTTTGTGCTGTCTCAAAATGGGAAATAGATGATTTGTCCGTTGCTCATAATCCAACAAATTGATCCCCTTGTATCTTTTGATTGAGTCATGGATGCATTTGGCTGTTGGAATGGCCTTAATCCAAGCATTGTAGGCTTTTTCTGGACCAGTCATTCGTTTCAGAATTGCAAAGGCTTCATACAACTGCTCATCGCCCAAACCTGAGTAGTAGTAGCTGAGTTGAGTGAGTACGATTGCTATATCGGGATGTCCAAATTCTGTCCTTTCAGCAGCCACGTCCTTCGCTCGGAATGGGACGCCATTAATTTATCTCCTTTATCTTTTACTCCACATTCAACTCTCCATCGCTTGGTGAATGCGGTGAAGAATACGCCTCTTCGGAGGTAACCAGAAACCAGGAGCAGAATCTGTTTCTTTGTGTCGTCAATGTCCGACCAGTCCATTATTGCATTGTGGTCAGTTTCTGAAATGTTTTCGTCCACTAAGAAGGTTTTTACAAGTGCTCTTTCTGCATCTTTTAAAACTATTCCGAGAAGGTCCACTTTTCCTTCCAGTATTGCCTCCGCCAGTAGTCCATGAAACTCGTTTTTGCATTCGGTGTCCAAAATTCTGAAAGGGGTGAACTGTTCTGAATTTTCTTGGGCATTTCTTTTGTTAAATTCAATTGTATTCGGACCGTATTTGTCAAAAAGTTTAGAGGCAACGTCTGGTAGAATTTGGAGCATCTTCTGGCACACCACCCATCTCATATTACCCCCATCAATATTAAGTTGGTGACCTGTGGTGTATATCAGTTGATATTTCACACTGAAGATCTCATCGCTTTCATCCACAATATCTCGAGCATGTTGACGAAGCCAATTTTCAATGTTGTACAGTTGAAGAGCTTGCTCATGCTCGTTTTGAAGGAAGTAGTTATACATCATAAGCCGGAATGACAAACGATACTCTGGCAAGGTCATGATAACCCCCTTATGTTTCATACATTCTTCATAAGTCTCCTGGATTTGAGGAAGGTACTCGTTTATCTTGTAGTCTCTTCGGCAAGGAACAGTGTAAAGCCGCTGATTCAGCAGTCCTCCAATTGTGAACGAGAGCAGATTGAAGTTGGTGGTGAAAATAGAGCTGAGAACAGTTACTCGACAAAGCAAATCCTTCTTTGAAGACAGTGTTGATACAATCATAGGAACAATGACGGATGTTTTGCCTTCTCCCATGTTGAGCTGCGTCACTCCATTTTTAACGTCCTTTTCAGGCATTTCCATCATGTGCTTAGCCACCCGTACTTGAATTGCTCGAATGGTAACATCCAGCTCCAATTCCAGCAGCAGCCATTCAGGGTATTCTGCTGGAGTCCAGCCGTCAAATGGTTTGTTTGTTGTCTCTGAGTTGAGCTCAATTAAATACTTGGAAGGCTCATTTTCGAAATAAATGATACGATTTAATCTCTTCAAATGAGTAAAGAGAACTGCCAAAGCTCCGGCGTAATCGTTGAAGGTACCACAAACCTTTGTTTTTCCATCAAGCAGGCTCCTTAGCAGTACTACCGGTGCTAGTCGTACATGAATTCCGGCTTGATGTAAAGCAGCACAGGTATTACTCATGCAGCAAAGATTGTGCAGGTTTTTTGTGATCTTGTCTGTCAGCTCAACACATAGTTGTCTTTGCTCCATTTTACTTTTTCCTTCCAAAGTTGCTAGTTTACCGGTTTGGTAGAGCTGCTGCAGATATGAAATACTTTCCAAAGGTTGCTGAAAGATTGCTGTCATTTCGTCTGCATTGTCTGGAATGTGAAAGTAGTCAAGTTTTCCAGTATGAAGAGGGGCCGCAGTAATGACGGACTTTGTAATTGCAAAGTCGTTGTGCGCCGTCTGCAGCGCCATGTCAACTTTCTCCACGAACAGCTTCAGCTCTCTGTTGTGATACCAAAACTCGAACTTGGAGCTGATTTCCTTTGTAAGTCGGTCTTGGTCAACATGCGTGCTTGTAATGATTTGGCAAATATGGTATTGGTCTATTTTCTGTGCTGGCCAGTGAGGCATCAGTAAGTTTTTCGCTTTCTCTAACGCCGAGTTCCTTTCTCTATCGTATTTGAGCTTTGCTGCCGAGTATTTTGCGTATGTTGAAAAGCTGTCTGAACTTCGAGGATATTCCTTTGCACAGGATGTAAAAATCTGGTTTATATCAACAGAATTATAGAAATTTGATTTAGGAGTAAACTCGGATTTCAAGCGGATGACATTAGGAAAATTCTGTCCAAGGGAAGTTGGAATGCAGGAAATGTTGTGTAGATTGAGGGCTTGTTCAAGTGAAACATTTCCAGCATAGAGGAGGGCTCCGAGAAGGAGTGTAAACTCGTGCTGAAGAGATGACATATTTTTCTTTACTTTCAAAGCTAACGCATAGAGTCGGAGCCAGTTGTCTCGGAACGCTGTACTGAACCAGAGGTTGAAGTTCTCACCAGACAAGCTATCATCTGTGAAAGAAGGAAGTTTCGCAGACGTCATGATGAGGGATGAAATGGTGGTCATCTCTGGGAGAAAGTGGGGATTTTCGCTCATTCGAGCTTTAGCAAATTGCAACCAGCTTCCTTCAAGAGTGTTAACAGATGAAAGGCATTTTGCTTGGGATTCAGGATGGTGTTTTCGTGGTCCAATGATTGATTCATCTAAATGAGCGCATTTGTTGTAGAGATTGAGATGGCGATAGTAAGCTCGTTCCCTGAGCTTCGGGACTGTATTGCTGTCTTTCTGCTTTATTTCTCTACATCCTTGATTAGGAAAGAGCCCTTGAAGCCGCTTGCTGCACCTGATAAGGTAGTCGACGATGATGGAGTAGCCGTCATATGCAGCATATGAATTGTGTTCTAATCCACTTGGCCAGGATACCGTTTGCATTTCTTCCAAATGGTCGGGATAGTATACACGTTGAGGAGACAATTTTTTCAAAATGTCAAGTGTCTGTAGACATTCTTCATCGAAGGGAGAGCAGGACCAAACATAACCTGATTGAAGAATCCACATTGCCATTTCAGTTCCAGTGAGCCCTGTAAATGAGTCAAATGAGGGGGATGAATGTTGATGCAGTTGCAGCAGCTAGGTAGAGCCAAGCAGACTTGTCATTACCGGCCTTAAGTCTATGGAGGGTTTGGTCAATTTCAAAGGTAAAGATGGGAGGCTTGCGAACTTTGGACGAATCGACATGAACGGCTTGGTGCAACTTGTTTGGCTGTCGTATTTGAATGTCTCCGTGCTGAATTAAGAAGAGCTTCTTGAAGCCACTCGCTTCTGCTAAACTTTTTCTTTCAATGAGAAGCCCATTTTGAAGTCCAGTTAGAGTCCCCAAGCTTTGGATAGTGGAGATGTAATAGCCTGGAAAGTTTTTGCTGTAGAGTAAGCCATCCGCAGCTTCCAATTCAAATGTAAGGTTGAATCGTCTCAGATTTGCGCTAATTTTCTGTGTCCTTTTTCCCGTATCAATTTCCAATGTGATGTCAATAAACTCCTCTGCTTCCAGTGGTCTTAGATTCCTCACAATTTGCTTGAAACCTTGGGAGTTGATGGACAAGACAAAACGACGGAACTGAGATGTCGGTGGATATTCCTTGAGAACCATTCTTTGTTTGTGGGAGGCAAGAATGAACTGGGCATCGTTATTGGCTTTTCCTGCTGTGGAAATTCTGGGACGGAAATAAGCTTTGTTGGTTTTGGTATGAAGCCAGTGAGTGTAGTCGTTGATGAAGTGAGGGGACAGTTGGTCGTTAAATAGATTGGGTGGGAGGAGTTCCAGGGAGAAGCCTTCGTGCAGCTCTCTGATTATTAAGTTATTGCTCGAACCCAATTGCTTGGAGAAAAAGAATTCATAATGATTATCTTTGTATTTGTTGAGTGTTCGGAAGGTTCTAGAGTCACGCTGAACTCGGAAACGGGAGTGCTGGAAGAATCGGTTGAAAAGGGGGTGTTGAATTATATTTTCAGGGAGATAAGAAGGTGGGTGGCCATCCACAAGGAAAATTCCACGTAGAATGTCAATGTGAACCGTGTGGCCTTCTTGACCACTGCCAAAGTACTCCAGCTCATAGATGTTGCCTGTGGTTGAATCTCTAGTATGGTGCTGCACTTGAGCTAGTTCAGATGTACAAGCCCCAATCCATTGACTACTGGAAAAGCTATGAAGACTCCCTGATCCACTCTGACTTATGATCTGATGAAGCTGACTTTCAATGCTTAGGCTGATGTGAACTCTGGCATGTCGGATTAGATTTTGAAGAAATTTAGAGCAGCTTTCATGAGTCTTTTCTCGAACAACCATGTGGTACATTCGGGATACAGTGCGGAGCCAAAATGTGACATCTGCTTCGTCAGTGATGACATGCGACAAGAGTTGTTGGGAGCAAACGTTGAATGTGAAAGCGGAACAGATTGCAGTTTGTAAAAGAAGACCGTTCAATATTGCAATGTCGCTTGTTGACCCAGAGGTTCCGTCTGAATTGAGAATTATATTTTCCAATTTCATCCACCAGCTTTCCAGGATGTCTCTCGTCTGCTTCAAGAGCTGTGTGCAGCATTCACGCACTTGCTGATTCTCATTCAGTTCCAGTATCCTAGTTGTAAGCACAATCACAGTCATCATCATCATCGGGCAGCTCCAGTTTGTTGCATTGGATTTCAAAAGGTTCTCCAGTAGCTCTAGAAATTCTAGAGAGAAAGCCTTGTCGTAAAAGTCTGCGTGGATTTCCCTCATGTTGTCGTTGGATTGTGGACCCACCTCCCAGATTGCTTGCATAATAAGTGCCAAAACTGCTTCCTGTTCGAGTGAAATGCTCTGACTGGCAATAGCAGCATACAAATTTCTCAACTGGATTCTGTGTCCACTTCTTATGGAGCCGTAGGTGATAAACTCTTTTAACTGAAGTTTCGCATGGCAGGAATATTGGAGAGAAATCACCTCATTCTCAGTTGGTCGAGGGGATTTCATAGAAAATTGGAGATTGGCATAAGGTCCAAATTTGGCAGTGTTTTTAATCTGGAAGTTCAAGTGTTCTTCAGACAATCGGAAATTGAGAAGTGGCTGGAAAAAGAAGTTTAGGTGAAGTCCATTATTTAGCACAAACTCAGACTCACACGAGTTTAGCACATCTGGTGGGTTGCCATAATGGGAGTCTGTTGTTGACTTGGTTTTGCTTCCAAGCTTTACTTCAATCGCATTAGCTGTTTTTAAGCTGTTTGCGTAATTGGTTAAACAGTAAAAGGATGTCCATGTCTTGCGTATGTCTTTCAGTGTTAATCCATCAAACATACGTTGTCCACATAGTTCCCCAAGAAATATGGCAAGGCTGTTTCTTAAAAAGGCAATTTCTTCCGGAACTAGCAGCTCGAACACGACAGCGTCTTGCAAGTAATCTTTGTCAGGATAATTGGGTAATGGACGCTGATAACACTCAACTGACTTGCGCATCTGCTCCAATTGCCGTTCGTACCTGCAACGATCACAGTCGCTAGAATGCGTCCATTCTTCATAGTATCGGTTATACTCTTTTTCACATTTGCTTCCATTTATACGGACTTTCAGTTCCTGACATTTTATTTTTGCTGTCCGAACCTCTTGCATTTTTCCCTCAATTTTCGACTCCATATCCTCCAAGATCCTTTCCTTCAAGTTGGTCATTTCTGTAGATCAGCTGCGTACCTACAGAGAATGTTGGGAGATACTTTTCCACTATCATTATACTTGGATGTTGTGCTGCTTGATTTCTTGATTGAAAATATTTCATTAGAGTGTCCAGCATTACCATTTCTTCCGTGTTGTGGGGCAGCAGCAAGTCTTCAAACATTTTAGAATCGATTCCAGATTTATACTGGCGTAGTAGAGGATGTGCCTTTATAGCTATATCATCCAATACCATAATCATCTTCAGAACGGCGAGAATCATTCTGGAAAAGCTGACAGGGTCACAATGTTGCTCCGCGAAGAGCTTGACAGTTTGTTGGGTGTAGGCACAAAGCAAGTTGTAGATGTCTTTGGAGGAATAGGCGCTCGTCAGCCTTGTTCTGGTGAACAATTCCACGTCATAAATCCAAATGGCCTTGGTATTCATGTGTGTATCCCCTTTGACACTTGACAAAGAAGAACTTTCAGCTAGTAGCTCTGCTAGCGTCCCATTTCGCTTGAACTGTAAATCTTCTACGTTAGCCAGATTACCAGATTGGTTTGGTTCCCTCGCAGTATTCAGGTACCGAGTCAGAGCTTCCATTTCATGTTTTACGTCCTCTTTAAATTCCACTTGGGATCTGAAGATTCCCCCAATTTCGGAACCGGTCGTTAATTCAACATTTTTCCAGCTGCTATGAACAATGGAATGCGTTGTCTCAATCATTTTGAAAGTTCCTTGCAATGTCAATTTTAAAACTTTTTCCATTTTTTGTTCAAAGGAAAGTTCTGACAGTTTCTTCGCTCTTCTTGCAAGTTTCACCAACATCTGAGAAATGATGTCCCAGTTCTGAGGTTGTAGTTTGACAAACTCATGAAAATATGAGTTATCATCCGCAGAAGAATAATTTTGTATGCTAGCCGAGCTTCATCATCATTCCCAAATTCCTCCTTTAAACCAAGCTGGAGTACCACTTTTGCAGACATCCATAGTCCAGAACGCGAAATGGAATAGCACAATTCTTCCAGTTGACTTCATCTCGAACTTTCTTAGTTGTCTTAATACTGCTAGTGCGGCTTTTCATGAGTTCGGTATAATCATTTTGAGCGATGGGTTGCAGCATGCCAACCAGGAATTCCGAAATGATTATGGGACTAGCCACTTGCCTAGTTTCCACAAAGGTTTGATTACCTTTCCTACTTGTGGGCATGGCTAGATCACAATACTGCAGAGTCAAAGCCTGAATGTGTCTGGAGAAGGTTCGGGAGAGCAGGAGCTTAGAAATGGGGACAATTTCAGTTGTTTCTGGATATGAAGCCCTCAAGGAACCTGCTGCTGACATGATTTCCTCATTAGGAAGTGACGCTCTGAAAGTCATCAACCGCATGTGGGATTCATCAACCTTGGTAAAAATGATTGTGCAATTTTGTTGATGAATGTAGAGCACAGTTGAGTCTCCTTCTTGAAGTTGACCAAGTTCATCGTTGAGACTGAATGAGTTCCCTACAGTTGACTGCAAGCGTGCCCAGTTGAGCATTGTTGTAGTTGTGCTTGGAATTGCATTTTTCTCAAACTCTCCACCCGAAAAGGTCTCTTGTGTGAATTGGGCAATAGTTTTGAGAAGAGCTGATTCAACAATATCATCTTGTTCATCTTCTTGAGGGAGCTTCTTTGGAAAAAGAACATGGGGAATGATTGCCTGGAGTAATGATGCACTCAGAGTGACGTCGTTTTCAGTTCGGATGTCACCCATTTTCTATGTAATTTATAAAAGCATGTTTCAAACATCACCTTATTCGATTTTTTTTAAATCTTCAAAACGAATACCGGATTTTACCAACCCTACAAGCCTTGACAGCACCGCTTTGCCAAAATGAGACTACAAAATTTACTCACCGGTATTGTGTAAAATGACATCCAAATTCATTTACACTGATTATGATTTTTACGCGACACTCATTGAACACCGTTCTATCACTTGCAAAATACACTCTCTCACCTGCAACGTTCAACGGCTTCTATTCAGTTTTAATAAGATTTGACTGCCTTTGTAATTAAGTAATAATAAATAAGACTCTAAATAAACACCTTTCAGTCAATTACAGACTATCACAGTTAAAAATCTCAACTTATACAAAAAGCTTAAGCTCGTGTTTTAGCATTGTCAATTCACTCGATCTCGTTTCGCAGCGTGATGGTGTGAACTTATAGCTAACTACCTATTCGCCACAATGCAAATCTCAAAACAGACTGAACAAGAGCGTTCGGATCACAAACGCTTATTGTGCTGGATATACAGATCACATATGCATCAGATATGCATATCACAGGCATTCCTTCCACATCACTTATAGCAAGTATGATGAACATTAATGAAAGAGCATATATAAAAACGGCGTCCAAATATAACAGCACGATCTTACTACAGGTTTTTGCTACTACGTTTCGACTACGACCTCGCTAAAGCAGCTTTGTACGCTGATGGAAGAGTGGAGCAAGGAAAAACGTTGAAAAAGGCACATGATGCTAGTTTTTATGATCGCTCACTGCCTGCTCCTGCTGGTTAGGTAGACTTGGCAGAAACGTTTTATAAAAAAGCGTATGTAAGTGTGCAAAACGTTTGCCATCAACACTCTTCAGCGAGCCATTTCTCAAATAAAGACGCTTTAGTGTTAATTGAGGAATAGCACAGCAAAAGTGGCATGTGACATCATCGTATTCAATGAGTTGTCAATTGTCAATGCCTTGATATTATGATGTTAAATATGGTAAGAATGGGAACCAGGTTGAGTTACAATGCAATGATAACATAATGGAAGAAGCTGTTAAGTCAAGTGCTGAAACTTTAATGAAATTTGTGACATTCAACATATAATGCATGATATCTGCATGGAGTTTGCTTTTGGTTGGATAGGATAAGGGAATCGGCAACTGAGCAATCATGACAATTCTGATTCGTAACCAGAAAAAAATTAACTTATAACTTATGCAATAAATGAGTCATTCATCATCATCATCGTTTATGACATGCAGTATGCAAGGGTTAGCTAGATTAGCTATCATATTTGCATGCTTATGGAAGTCGATGAAAACTCATGGTATTTCATTTGGTTTCATTAAGTTGGTTTTTAAGCTCATGAAGGAATTACATCAATAGTTCAGACAGAGAGTTAATAATATTAACTTAATATTCGAAACTTATTTCCAGACTTGATCTTCGATAATTTTTCATTGAAAATGTGTTTTAGAAAATTAGTGCAATAGTCTTGAGAATAGCGAACCTTTTTTTAAAAGAAAGTTGTTTGAAAAGAGAAAATGTGAAATGATTGCCAGGAAAGGTGACGCATCGAGAATGCCTCTGGTTTTAAAAGTTTATCTAATAGCACAATTTTTATTTTCTGGAATTTATAGGCTTGCTTATGTATGTATATTTGGCTATAATCAAAATCAAATGTGCGTACGTTATAGCTGTGACATGTGACACGTTTTCCTTTGGCAGCCATTAAAATCTCTCTTTTGACATTTAAGAGATCAAAACTTAATTATTGATGTGGTATGCTTTTAGGTGGTATAAAATTTTTAAATAAACTTTACCTTAATTAACAATGTGTGGCTGGGCCGGGCTGTTAAATCCAAAAAGTCTTTTGATTTTTACAAGAACTCAAGCATTCGTGTTCGAATTACTTACTCACACAATAAGTTATACTTTAGTTATGCACATGTTATATGAGTACTACTTCTAAAAGTACTAACTATAATTACATCACTAATTGACAATTTTTTAGTACAGTAAAAATTATAACTTAACTTGTAGAAAAATGAAACCTTAAAGTTGCAAAATTACATATAATGCGAAAGGTTCACTACAGACACAGAGTACAGTGTGTGTTGGACAAGCTAAAACTCCCAAATAGTTCACAATTGTCTCCCTTTATTTGTTCAACCGGATTCCATTTAGAATCACTTCGTTTTGTGGTACCATTGTATTTACTCGCCATGCCACTGCACTGCCACGTAAGTACTAAGGTTCACACGTGCAGAGGCTTTCCGTTTTCCTTTCCTTCGCCAAAACGTTAAACTAACAACCTTATCAGTTCAAAACGTTTTGAAACATCATATCACACCATCATCATGGATCAATCATAACTCTATTCTCTCTGCTTGTGTCTGGTTTCTGCAGACAGGCAACAGTTTGACATCCGATGCTTATGTTTCAAGAATGAGTCATTGAATTTCGGTTATGCTCTAAACCGGCGACGGAGGATGATAAGAGACGACTGCTGAAGCTTCCTTCTCGCATAAATGATATGATGATGATAATGAGTCATGTGAATAAAATGTATCAAGTAGTTATCGGTATGTCTCAAGTGGTTACTGAAGCTGTTCCTGTTCACCTACATTGTGCAGCTGTAATGTATGATGGAAGGAATGTAATGGAGTCACAATACGTTTGACTTTATGACAAACATTGAAAATTGTGAAATTCTTGTTTTTTTTTAATAAATGAAGATAATTTAGAGGAGAGACAATAAAAGTATCAACTTTATACAACAAGTAAATAGTTTATTTCAATAATTTTACTTTTCCAATAAACTAAACTTTCTAAGATTTAAGTACTATGAGGAATCCTTTTACTTGGCACCGAAGGAAAAGCAATGATGTCGATGTGGTGAAATAGCTAGAAGTAGCTGTTGCAATACAAAGCCTATGCCGGTGGAAGGAAATTCCAAACCAGCATGGTATCATCTTGAGAACTGCTTACAATCTGAAAATCGTCAAACTGAAGACGAAGCACTCGCCCAGTGTGTTTCTGAAACAAAAATGTATACTATATGCTTTAGTCCTAATGTCACGAATAAAGTTTCAATCAATACAATTTTGAAAACTATAAAATTATTGTACTTACATTTAATGTTCGCAAAAGCAAAAGAGGTGCAGGCTTCATTGGATCTAGTGCAGCTTGAAGATCCCAAACAATGATTTTGCTGGAAACAAAATATTGAGCTTGTAATGGTATCGAATATAACAAGGTTTAAATGGTTAAAAGTTTGAATATGGGTATGGGACATTTCGAGACTGCCTACCCGTCGTATGACCCACTGACGATTCGTTTGCTGTCAAAGCGGATGCAACGAACTAAGTCTTCATGACCCACAAGGATTCTGAGGCAAGTACCACTTTCGACATCCCACAGTCTAGAAATACGATTGATTATGTATGCGTTTAAGAATTTAAGAAATTGCTGTTAGTTGGCTTTCTTACCGAACTGTATTGTCGGAACTGCCACTCACAACCCGTCCGTCACGATAGTCGAGGCAAGCAATACCACGCCTGTGCCCATTGAGAGTTCTGATAAATGCACATGAATTTGTGTCCCACACCTGCAATACCGTGAATATAAAACAAAATCTGTTTCTCTACATAATACTCTAATTTCTAAATGACAAAGTAATGCAGTGTCACAATTTACCTTGATAGTTTTGTCTCCAGAAGCTGAAACAATGTATTTTTCATCGAACTCAACGACATTAACAGCAGCTCTGTGACCCACAAGCACTCGGTGAAGAATAATATCAGTTGGTGAATGCATAATCCATACTGCAATGTGGCGGTCCTTGGAACCTGTTACTATAAGCCCATCTTTGAAGCGAAGATGTAAAACGGATTCATAATGGTAACGGAGAATGTTGAGCAGTTGTCCAGTTTTCAGGTCCCAAACACGCGCTGTTGCATCACTAGACGCACTGATAATGACTTTCTCGTCGAACTGGAGGCATAGAACAGAACCTGTGTGTCCTGTTAGTACCTGTCGAAGATAATCATTTGAGAACACATTAGCTTTTAATTTTATTACACGCACACGCACATTATTATGTTCATTGTGTCAGCTCACGTGAGTACACTCCAGAGTTTGCTTGTTCCAGATTTTAATTGAATTGTCACGCTGGCCAGTAACAATTTTCGAATCATCATACTGCAGATGATATATGCCTCTGTGATTTCCGGGAGGGCTGCGGATACGATAAACATCCGGGTCACCTGTCAACCAGTTGTTTTTGATGTTCTGCACAAGAGAGTCAAATAGTATTGTAACGAGTTATATGCCCAATTAACATAAAAGTATACAAGAGCTAGACACTAACCTTTACATCTTGAGTAATTCGCGAATAAAGATCTTGATAAAAGCTGTTTTCGGGTTTAATAGTTCCAGGGCGTAGTTTGAACAAGTAGTCAATCCTTTAATTTATCATCATAAAAAACATTAAATACTTAAGCCTTTAATGACAATACAAAGCCAACTTTGAAACTGCACGTACCATCCCCTTCTTTCCCCAAGTCCCCTCCATAGTAGATCGGTTCGAACATGGCGTTCGATCAGTTTTTTCCACAGCATGGCATTCGAGATGACTCCATTCCAGTCTTTGCACACAAGTTTCGCGACACATAATGACTTGACGTCAAGGTAGGATAAGATATTTTCAGCAATATGATCCAGTCCTTTCTCTATAATCCAAATGAATACGCCATTTACGTCATTAGTCTCTAAGATCCTTTTATATCGTTCATTAACAACAAAAACAAATATATATATACTTACTTGGAAAAAGTGTAACGAAATCTCTCCGAAGCAACGGTGTGACGAACTCGCCGACTTGTGCTTGCTGGTCTTCACTTATTCTGCGAAGAAGGTTTTCAATAAAATCTGACTGTTCCTCCTTTGTCCACTCATCAAACCTAGATAAACACAGATCTTTATCAGCCAAGTAAGTGGGGTCCAGTACTCGCTGAGGTAGTTCTTGTCCTTCTTCCCCCGCTTCCACCATCCTCACATCCATTTTGACTGAATCGTCAATTGATGACATCTGAATTAAATGTAACAACTTCAACATTATCACGCTTCCACCACAACTCAAGGTAACGACTGACAAACAACGACAAAATGTATGACACCTGGACCTGACAGCAGGCAGAATAAATTTAACAAGAAGTCGTGTTCATGGAATGAAACTTAACACCAAACACCTGCAAGGATGAACCCACCAACTGGGTGAAGCCTTCACCGTGAAGGAATGACGTAGCAAAAAGTAGATCACCTCAAAACGTTTGTATCCTTTGGTAGTTGAACGATAAAGAACGAGAATCAAAAAGAAGAGGAACCAGTGTATGTATATATACATAAATACATAACACGTCAGCAAGAAATATAGTGATAATGAAATGAAATGAATTTTTAGTTTGAACGACTGCAAATAAAGTATTTTAATTCGTTGTTTTGTAGGATATTTTTTAAACGACAATGCAAGCATCATGTTCTACACTATTTACACGTATAAGTATGAGAACTTCACATTGATAAAGTTCTTTTTACAACTATTTTAATTTTCGGGTAGTAAGCACTGTACTATTACTATAATACAATACGGGCTAATTAGAAGTGGGTATAAAAACACAAGACGTGGCCCTGTCCATTAACCTGTTTCAGTAGTGTTAGTGAGTTCATTGATAATGTCCGGTGTGTCAGAGAACTTTAGTTGAACCAGAACAATGACGTAGGTCAAAATAAGAGAAAATATCTAAAAATAAATAAACATAGTACTTTGATTATCTGTTTAAAAACCATTCATTGTCATAAAATTACTGTTTCATGTTACCCCAGATGCAAGTCTCCTATCAATCACAAAGAATTCGCAAGCAGTAAACTCCCAGTTCCATACCGACATCACCTTTAGAACATCTTTGATTGCGTGTTTTTCCAATTTATTTGTTTCGTCAGATAAGTTGACTAGTGCGTCCTCCAATTCCTCTTTCCCTGTTGATAGCTGTGTTTTAAAGAGTTAATATGAGGAGTCATTCACTGCTAAACTGTATCTTCAATTATTATACTTACTGTATATTGGAGTCTTTGCGCAGACTGGAGAATCCAAAAGTAGGAAATGTAGTTGACAACATGTCCAATACTATTTATCTGCCTTGTTATTGGGACTTCACCCCTGACAAACAAGCTATCATATCCCCTCATGACAACTGAGATTGAGGAGCCAGCTAGCAGAACCAAGGCCATTGGTGACACAATCTCGTGTGCGAGGTCGAATATTTCTCGGACTATTTCGAACCTTGCCAGAATCTCTCTTCGAAGTTGGTTTGTAATGAAGAGTTGATCATGATAAGTTGGAATGGTTGCGGGAACTTTGTCCACTTTTTGAGGTGGCTCTTGGGATGTTATGATACTTACTCCCAACTTTATCTTCCTTGAGGTCAGCGTATGCAAAACATACTGACAGTAGTCACTAAATACAATGCCAAGATATGCCAAGGATGCCAGAATCAATGCAAATGCGCATTGGACTGGAACGATTAGAGGTGTTATAAACATCATGACGTGAGCAATTGCGTGAGTTAAACTACCAAGCTCTTGGACCCATGATGCGACAAGTGGACTGTAATAGGTGAGAATTCCATCGGTGACGACCACACTGAGGGTGCAGCTGAAAACTAGGTAGGTGACCAGCAGATCCATAACCGAGAGAGGGTTCTTGTTGGACGTTGCCCTTGACTTGGAGTAGAATTTTAGACGACATAAAAAGTCTGCTAGCTTTCTTCCTTTCCATATAAAAATGAGACGGATCAGCATGTTCGAGATGACTAGCTGAAAGTATGATATCTGCCTAACGAGACGATCGACTCGTTCTTTGGATGAGCCGTTGATCATGTCGCTTGAGTGGTATAAAATGTCCACATTGATGAAGATAAAGAAGGGGATGTAAAGGAAACAAAGAATGATGGGCACACTAACCCATTTGAAAATTGGCGTGCCGTATGGTTTCTGTAAAATAAGTACCCCACTAACCCATCCCAAAATTGGTGCAAAAGCGAAGCCTGGGAGAACCATTTTTATGCGAAAAGGTTCGTCAGCGATCAGCAACAGACTTGGACATTAGCGTTTTAAGTTTTATTGAAAGTGGCGAACAAACTGTATTTCTTTTGCTTGTTTAAAAACGTATCTTTGTTCGTAATGATTTATCTATAATAACCGGATGTCGCTTTCTACTACTTGTAGCGGAGTTTGGAACGGATGTTGCTGTAAATTACATAGTATTGATTATTTGCCTAGTAATAACCCAACGCTGACAATTCAAGGTCACCCTTTTGGAATATTTTCCTGAGGCTGGTGCTGGTCGTTTCTTATTTTCCTTCAAATGCACAATTACAATGTATAGGCCATATACCTGTACTATATAATGCATAAACGGAGAATGCTAAAAGTAACAACTACAGCCACACCATTTAATAACCCAAAAACTTTTCTACGTGAAATATGAGTACACAACCTAAACAATCAGTAAAGCATGTATGAATTTGTAAGAAGATTGGTTTATTTATACAGTGATAGATAAGTAGACACATTTCATTATATGCAAAGCATTATTATATCATAAATAGTGCTAACAACACTATACAAATACAAACATTTGCTTATATTAGATAGTCAAATAGTTGATAAGTCACATTGTAAGTAGTAGTAAATCCCAACTCTAGGAGACATGATCTTCTTCTTCTTCAGTTAATTATTTAATCAGGTATAAACAATATTACAATCTGTAGAATTAGATATAACAACTTGCAGGTAGTGTTCTTGCTTCGTTTCAGATTTATAACGTAGCGGAATGAATGGCAGCTCCATACACAACGGCACATTCTGGAGGCACAGAGTGATTGAGAGCCTTCCCATTAAAGTACTGCCGGAGCATATTATGGATCGTGGGGATTCGTGTGGTTCCTCCAACAAGCAATATATCATCAATCTCCCCTTTCCGAATAGCTGCAGTTCTTAGAGCTCTATCGACAACAGTAATGATTCTCTGGAACACCGCAGCGTTGATCTCTTTAAATATCTTTCTAGTGATGCAAACTGACAACCCATTACCCCTAAAAAATGAACTAAAATCAATGAAAATGGAGGATTTCATGATGAAATTCATTTTAGCTTCTCGACACCGCTTCTGGACGCGACGGTATCGTTGAATGGCGGTATCTCCGTCCCTGGGATCCATGTCATCAAAAGCATTTACGCCATACTGCCTCTGAAACTCTTCGCCGCAGTACTTTGTCATGTTTATGTCCAAGTCAACACTTCCCAACTGATGATCACAATCCACGTGTAGTACTTCGAAGCTTCCGTTGCGGTGGTCCACTTCCAGAATCGTTAGGTCCACCATACAATGCCCCATGTCGAAAACAAGTAGTTTCCTCGCGTTTTCCCGTAATCCCTGCCGTTTGTAGGCGATTGCTGCAGCTATAGGCTCGCAAAGAAGGGAGCATTGTTCAAAACCTGCCAACTTTCCAGCCTTCAATGTTGCAGCTTTTTGGCGATCATTGTAGTGCAAAGGAACCGCAATGATGGCTTTCATCACAGGCATATTCAAATATTTCTCGGCTTGGGTTTTGAGCTCTTGAAACAACATGGCCAACACCACTTCAGGAGTTATTTTCGTTCCATGAACTTCAACCAGAGGGCCGCTCTCCCCTTCAACAAGTTTAAACGGCCAAGCAATTGTTTGACGTTGAAGTATCACATCGGCCATCGATTGCCCAACTATGCACTTTAACGCACAAATGGTATCCTCCGGGTTTGAAGGATTAACTGGTAGGCCAACATCGGTAACCCCGTTTGCATTGAAAGTGAGGTAACTGAGCGTTGCTTCCTCCCCGAAGGAATTTTCAATGATC
This sequence comes from Orchesella cincta, assembly GCA_001718145.1. NCBI lineage: Eukaryota > Metazoa > Arthropoda > Collembola > Entomobryomorpha > Orchesellidae > Orchesella > Orchesella cincta. The sequence continues at coordinate 27,541 of LJIJ01001876.1, forward strand.
TTAACTTGATTATCGTCTTGGAGCACTGCCACGCGGCTGTAGGTCATTCCAAAGTCTATTGCAATTACTGGACCATCTACTTTAACCTGCTTCAGTGATGCAGTTCTCAACGGCTGTTGTACTTGGACTTGACATTAGTCTTGGGCGAATTCTTTGAGATTTTTCTGGAAGATACACACATCACCTATGAAAATACAAATAATAATAATAGAAGAAGAAAAACTTCACATCTTCAAACCGCTTGTATATAAACTTATCTCTTAATGATAATCTATACAGGTCATAATAATAATAATAATAATAATACACATTTATTGTCAAACAGATCCCTCGAGAGGTAGTTACACTGATGTGACATTCGACGAGTTACAATTCATATATATATACATTGCATTAATAGATCAGTTAGTTTATCATAGAAAAGTGTATTATTATAGTTTACATATTATTTATACAATTAGTGATTGCATCTTCAATGCATGACATATCATATCAGATCATATCATCACTTACAGGTGGACCCATTTGGTAAACTACTTGTCGTACAAGCTTCTCGTTTTCCAGTCGCTGAGCTATGCCTTTAAACTCCTCCATAATACCATGAACTCCTTGACAGGTCAGTAATCCAAAATCAAACAAATTGGTGAGGTGCAGACAAAAGTTCCTACACAAGTTTTTTTTGATAATCTCCTCCCCGCGACGCTCCACGAATCGCTTGCAAACCAACGGAAGTTGACAGTCACTAACGCTCCTTCAAGATAAACATAAACAATGAACTAATCATCAGCTACGTCCACTATAAAGTGCATTTATATTTCATGTAAATACACACTCACCTGTATGTCAGCAGATGCAAATTCCAAATTTTCATAAACTCCTTTTCCCCTTCGTTGACGTCAATGAACTCATCCAACACCCGTACGAACTTGACCTGCAGCCACTCCGGATTTGGTATAAACTCCTCCAACTCCAAATCAGTTTCTTGGGGCTGTTTGTAGGTTGAAAACCCAGCAGATCCTTTATCAGGCTTAGACTTTGATGATAAACAACTCTCCATTTTAAATAATCTTGACTAAACTACTTTTACAACAAATAAAATTAATCGACAACAAACAATTGAATCTAAACTACGAGTTGATCCTTCGTGGTTGACGTTCACGAGTTCTCACTTGTATAATGCTCAAACGACATTTGAGCCTTCCATGAGTTTTGTGGCAGAGAAATCCATTGATCTATAACAGTAGGCCACCATGTAGCAGAAAATGTACATAAAATCAGATGAAAAACAAATGAATGAATGAAATATCTGCTCATGCATGTACAATGTGCGTACTTATACGCAAACCTTGATGATCGATGCATACAATGCAAAAAAGTAAAGACGAGCGAAGAAATAAGAGTTTTTGGCTGACGACCATTATCCAAAAAGGATCATCTTAACTTTTGGAGAGACAACTTTAATTTGGACATGATTTAAATGCATTTTACATTTTATTAGTTGTTCGGTAACTTCCTCAAAACATGATTCAAAGTATTCCAGCACAACGATTTTTACAAGGAAAGGAATATTGATTACACTGTTTTTATGATTTGTCTACTGCTTCATTAGAAAATGTAAATGTTCTTGGATTTGCTTCCGGTTTACAAAGCGGCAGCATAAATGGCAGCTCCAAAAAACAACAGCACATTCTGGAGGAACTGATTGGTTGAGGGTCTTCCCATTGAAGTATTCATTGAGAATGCTTTGAATCTTGGACATGCGTGTGGATCCTCCAACAAACAAGATATCATCAATCTCCTCTTTCTCAAGACTTGCAGATGGCAATGATTCTTTGAAATGCCTGAGAATTTATCTGCTCAAATTCTTTTCTAGTGATTTGGAGAGAAAAATCTTCAGCATGGGATATTAAACCAACATTAATGCAAGCAGAGTGTTGGGTGCTCAAGTCCATTCTGGCTTTGTGACACTGTTCTTGGAGACGTTGGAATCGACATCGGGGCCTCATGTCGTATTTTCTTGTTTATGGAATCCTTGCCTTCAAAGGGGTCAACGCCATATTTAGTACACAGGCGCCTGGTAGCAGTAGTTCCGGGTGTTGGTATCAAAGGTCACTACTACCTAGATGTCTGTCTTCATGTGCATTAACTAGCTCAAAGTTTGCTATGCTCTGATTCCTTTCCAGAATAGTAAGTTGCAGACCATGACGTCCCAAGTCGAAGACAAGTAGTTTCTTCACGTTTTCTCGCATGTACGCGATTGCTGCGGCTGCAGGCTCATGGAGAAAGGAGCGTAGTTCCAATCCCGCCAGCTTCACAGCCTCCAATGTAATGTTCCAAGTTTTTGTCGATCATTGTAGTGCGAGGGAATCGTTATGACGGCTTTCTTTACAGGCATATTCAAGTATATCTCAGCTTGAGTTTTGAGTTCTCGAAAGAGAAAAGACAGGACCATTTCCAGGGAGAGCTTTCTCCCATGTACTTCAACCATAGGACCATCCTCCCCTTGGACGAAACGAGGCCAATAATAATTATTGGGTTGAATCAAGTCATTCATGATCGGCCAATAACGCGTTTTAAAGCAAAAATGGTAGTATTCGATTCCGTTACTCCTTGGCCTACAACAGTAGTTCCATCCGCCTTGAAAGTTACATAACTTAGAGTTGCTTCCTCTCCAACTAAATTCTTAATGATCCTCACTTGATTATCATGGAACACTGCCACGCGGCTATAGGTCATCCCAAAGTCGATTGCAATTACTGGACTGGCTCCATTATCATCACTGCTTAATGTTGGGGCACTCATTGGATGTTGCAGTTGTAAGTTGACTTGGTGTACATTCTTTGCTATTTTTTTGTCCGAGGCAGCAACCTACACAACAAGAAATGAAACTTTACAAAAGAACTATATAATATTTTATTGCTATCTATACTATACATTCGCTTAAAACATTACTTGCTCCGGTGGACCCATTTGATTAACCCTGTTGCATGTTCAACCTTCTCATTTTTTCAGTCGCTGAACGATGCCATTAAGCTCCTCCACAATACCATGAACTCCTTGACAGGTCAACAGCCCAAAATCATATAAATTGGTGAGGTGCAGACAAAAGTTCTTAAACAAGTTCTTCTTGATAACCTCCACCCCCGACGCTCCACGAACCGCTTGCAAACCAATGGAAGTTGACAGTCACTAACGCTCCTTCAAGATAAATAAACAATTAGCTATATTAAGATCTTGAACTGAAACTACAGAACTATATAAATGCATCTGCAAAAATTCTGTCACGCCACGTACATGTAAGTCCAAAGATGTAAGTTCCAAAGTTTCATCAACTCCTTTTCCCCTTCGTTGACGTCAATGAACTCATCCAGCATCCGTACGGATTTAACGTGCAGCCACTCGGATTTGTGTAAACTCCAAATCCATGTCAGTTTCTTCATATTGAAGTGAGCAGATTCTGACACCAAAGCTTGTGATGGTGAATGACTCGTCATTTTGAAAAATCTTTTGTAAATGAATTAAAAAATGAACAAAACTCTGGGATCAGACAGCGACCGGCTTTTCTCTCGAGTTTGATGCACAAACAAACCGGATGTTTGCATAAAGGTATATGTGTGGTTGCTTCTCATTTAGAATTGTGTATTTTACCCTGAAATACACTCATCTACGCATCCCTCTTTGTAGCCGCAGACAGACAGTTTGCTGGAGAGTAAAGGAAAATCCAAAAGAGACACAACGACCAACCGAGAAGCGCAGCGTAGTGTACATATATCAACACCAATAAAAATGACCAAAGAAATACACGTTCATGATATGCATCTGAATTGTGTGATTAACTGTTGACTGAAGTTGAAATTGATGCGAAACAAAAAAGTTAGATTAATTAGTTAATCACTGCCTCTTTATTTACACGTTGAAATGGATTTTTATACAACTGTTTAGGGAATCGCTGCGCGTATGGTATTTCGTAATCTTTTGCTAATTAAATTAACGAAAGAAGTATTTTGATCACATAGTTTTATTAAATTCTAATATGCGATATGATATTTTAATTTTCAATTCACCCCAACGAAATACACATTGCAGAATACTGTATTGCACACAAATCAGTCACATTAGTCACGTACTGTGACATTTTGGCCTTTAGAGACCGCACTTTGCATTGCCACCTGGGCAGATCCCATCAGCGCGGTAGTTGTGGGCCTGCAACACTCATTAGTTGATCCTGAGGACGCCCACATACCTCATTACATGGCTGGACGTTGGTGTACTCAGCGGCTGCGTTGTCTAAAATTGAAAATGTTGAATTTTTAAAAACTTGAATGAAAATTAAATATGAACTATAGAGTTATAGTGCTTACCAACTGTGGCAATCACAATAAATGTGACAGCAACAACCAAAAGAAAGGAGAAATACTTTGGAGCCATTTCTGGAGGAGTCTTCTGCCAGGTCAGGAATAAAACAAGAAGGGATTATTTACAGCTTTGCTCGGGACGTTATTAAAGCGCTTGCTAGTTTGGTCTGGTTGGACAGAAATTAAAAATTGGTCTTTTTATATGCTTTTGCTCTTGCTTCTCCCAAAATACCAAAATGTTATTTGGCGACAACTACGTCAATAAATACAAAACAACAGAGCTGCTAAATTACAATAATCATCTCATTAGTTTGGTGTCATGTCCATTTTATTCCCATAATGGTCGTGGCAATAGTTTGAAACTGCGTCAACAACTCAACTCTACACGATGTAAGTAATCTTGACAAACAAACAAAGAAATGGCAAAAATTATCAAAATTCATAGAAGAGCAATAAATATCCGGGATCCAATGACGTTACCTTATTAGTAAATACAAATTAATTAAGTTTTTCTAGAAGAAGCAAAAGACATAATGTGGTAATGATGTGATATCTTCATTTTGTCAAATTCAGTCGTTACAGAAACATGGTCATTTGGTCAAACTATCTTTAACTTGGTACAATAGAACAGTTTCATTATGTCAAAACGTCAGAAATTCCATGCAGATACGATATATTAGCATTTTAGTAGTATTCCTTTGAAGCAATTGTCATTTCGATGCTAATGTCAAGCAAAGCGTCTGACGAAAACAAAGCAAAATTTGTTATCTTATGGTGCTCCTAATTAGCTCACGCATGTTTTGTAATTGCAACTTCAATAATTACAAAACTGTAAGTATTTAAAGAAACCAGCTATTGTATTTCAAAGCAGTCAAACCGTGTGTTTCATACAATTTAGAGGAGAACACTCTGAACGCTCTTTGGTTCCAATTCTAAGCTATCACAAATTCTGAAGAAATTTCTATTGTCAGGATGCACGGAAGGAAGCAGGTTATAAGTTTGTTGCAGTCATTGCTCTTTGCAGTGATTGGTCTTCAAATGGGTAAGAAAATATTCGAAATATAAAAAAGTTTTGAAGGAATTCGAAATAGGATTTATTTCATTGTGTCTACATTGTTTTGTTGCAGAAAGCGTGAACGCTGATGACACTCCAGTTCAACCCTGCAACAATCACTGTCCAGATAATTCCTACTATTGCCTCGTGTGCTGTCAAGCTCATGGGTACAAAGGTGGAAAGGGAACCTGTAAAGGAGACACCTGCTACTGTGAAATCTAATAGCTTTTGTTATAATCGATCGGCAACCGTTATTCTGATCCAGTACAGCCAATTTGGAGTTAACTGTGATATAATGATTATGAATAAACATGTTGAAATCGAAATTACTAAATAAACATGTTCTATAATTAAAAGCAAAACTGCATGAACTTCACTCAGACATTGGAGTCTATTGTGCATGAATCAAGTTGCCCCAAACGTATCTAAAAATTACACACAGTTATGTGAAACGAAGCTTACGAAAAAAGCTGCTTCGTGAAAAAGTCAATGAAGCCATGTTACACCCATAGAGGTATTAACAATAATTAAAAGATTATTGTTAAAAGCCTTTAAAATCTGTCTCTGGTTAGACTACTCAGACTTCAAACGAAAAGCATGCGGGATGGATACGTCGAGACTGCCAACTGTTCTTGATGCCTAATAAAACCCATCACATATTTATTACATCATAAAATCTTGTGAATTTTTAAATTCAATTGTCGAATCATATATGCATATGCATTAACAACTTTTTTAAAAATAGATTCACAAGAATCAGCAAGCGTGGTTGTTCAAAATCAACCACAACTTTGCTAAAGTAGAAGCGATGATTGCCGAAAGCGAAAAATTACCTGCAGTAGCAACTGCGGGTAATTTTAGGTTGAAACCCTCAACATATATAAACTTTGATGAATAGCAACTTCATTGGTGACTGATGGGCCACGCATTTACGTGAATGATTACCGTGTTCTCGAAGTACTGAAGCCAGCTAACCTTCCATGATTCTTCACCACGTAGTTGTGTTCACACAGGTTTAACCTACTGTGTTCATTCATGGTAAAAAAGGCTCAGCCTTTCTAGACTCTAGCTTGCGCCAGCTAATATGTCTAGTTTTGCTTAATTTTGCGGAAAATTATCACTATCATGAACATTTAATTTTTAACATCAACCGCCAACTTGACATTAACAATTTTGAGAAATATAGCCGTGGGGAAATAAATACTGTTATTTTCAACGCCAAATATGGTTGGCAATTACAACTACAAGGAAGTTCCAACATAACTCCTCATGCATAATGCCGACTTCGGATTAAATGCTTTATCTACACCACCACCTGAATTTTGTAATAAATTTAAGGAAAACATGAGTGCAAAATGCGCTAGTAAAATATGTACGTATGCATTATATAATACCCGTTTATGGCTCTTCAAAAACCCATAAATGAAAATTACCGTGAGTGATTGCTCATTTTGGTCTAAGAATAGAGTAAGTGTAGTAGTTGTGAATGGAATGCTGCCAACAAGCAAGCTCATGATTCACACCAAGAGACATAAAGTTAAATGACAATGATGCAATTTCCAATTAAAGGAAACCGAGACTGATATGGCTATGCATAAGCCATTAAGTATACAACCAATGGCACAGCCACAGCCCATTGCAAATTACAAGTTTAGTTCCTTGTTAGCACAGCCGCAGGAAGGATTCACTTTAATTGTAGCTCATCGATTTATTTGAAAGATGCTGAATTGCGGCTCCATTTCGGTTTCAGAAGATAATGTTCCAGTTCCAAAGTCGTCAACTTCTCCTGCTCCTAACCTGGAGCTGGGTGTACCAAATGATCAACAAAGAACAAGT